>JAUMJL010002203.1:0-102569 GCA_033558185.1 Dromococcyx pavoninus | reverse complement strand
GCAAGTCATTATTCAAGCCACAGCCACAATTCATTTAAGTCAAGTGATATTGTTACTGGTTGGTTTGCGTGCATCATCATTCCACAGCAGTGACATAGTTCTTCTCTAACGACATGTAATAAGTAGATACCTGTTAAAATGCATACATTGCTAATCAATTGCACTTGTTAATAAGTCACAAACCCCCCTCTATTCAAAGACTGAGCCCTCTGTTTCGAGTGTCTACAATATTATGTAACATAATTCACAACTGAAGAAAACATTCATACAAGACTACTCCTATTTACAATCTGGCATTATTCAGACAGGACTGGTATATTATGCAGAGCATAATTACAAAATGCTATCCCTGTAATACTGTGGGTTTGTGTGTATGCAGATTATTAAAAATGCTTAACCCTAAAATCACTGCACACACACTGCAATCAACAGGGAAGAGTCTTAGCTTTTATGCATTGGTGTAACAACATTACGGTTAATGGAGTTGAGGTCCTGGCCTTATTTTTGCTCCATTATTTTGTTGTTGTATACAAAGGTTGAAATCTGTGTCTCCACTACATCCTGCAACACTTGAGAAATTCTTCAGAAATGAAAGACAAATATTAGATTCACATTGGGTTTTTTTCTTACTCAGTGGTTGAATACTGTTAGAGTGATAATATCTTTCTCTTTTTTCCAAGTTCTGCAGAAAGTCTCAAACAAGAGATGCAGGATCTGAAATTTGAATCAGAAGTCAAATGATTCAAAACTCTTCGGAAGTCATAACTGCCCTTTCAGTTTTATGCAATGTTCCAAACAGAGGCTTCTCTTTACCGCTGACTGAAACATAGACATCTAAACCGCAGGGCTTCGTATTAACACAGACCCAATAAAAAATTAGGACACAACTTCTTTATATCTACAGGCCTTTTGATTCAGACACGATTATCTAGAATATAATGATACTGAACTCACTGAATCTGAAAAGGTGGGAATCATTTTGTATTAGCATAGAAAAATAGAGACTGTGATCCCTTGATCTAAAATGAGTCACCTCTGTGGGTTGAGCTGAACAGTGACCCAGCCAGCCCTCAGAAACGCAACCATTATCACTGGCACAGCAGGATCCTAAAACTGGAATATACACGGAGGGAATAACTCCATGCTATGAAGTTAAAAAAACATGGAACTAGCTGTTACGAGGAAAGAAAGGAGTGGATTTTTTTTATTTCTTATGATTACTCACTATATTTTTGAAGGATAATTTCATCTAATGGCAGAATTTGGGCAGGGAAGTGTAAATGAATTCTTAAAAGAGGTTTATACTTAGTTAAGGGACGAATTTTCCACTCGACTCTAGAATATAACTTTAATATTATAGGTGATTATAACTGTCTCATATGTCTCCTGGGCTGAGATGAATATGAAGATCTGATATCCACTTACTGCTTGTATTTTCCCCAGTATAGTCTTGTCTAGTAAGTGTGAGAATGTTCTTTTTAAGTTGAAAATTATTTTAGTAAATACATAGGAACAAAGCTATAAACATTAAAAATGCCAAGTCACTAGGGACAACTGTGGGTTTTATCCCTTCCACATTGATCATCATAAATCCAACTTGTCTTCTGTTAAACTAAATGAGTTACTATGTTTGTAAATGCTGAGAGAATAATCTTGCCCATGTATGCATGGTCTTCAACCACAAGAATCTCATTACAATAAAGGCAAACTATAACCCTCTTCTGTACCACACACAGATCCAGGAAGTGCTGTACAAACTCAACAAATAGATGTGAAGATTACACAGAGCTTATCCCCTTGCCCAACACTAAAAGCAACCACAACCTCAAATAAAACCACAGCTTGCAATCCATTTGAAATTTTATTCAGTTAAGCTCTATTTATTACGATCAAAAATAGCACACACAGGGACAGCCAAAACAGTCCCGTTTCACAAAGCACAACCAAGATCACCTGACTGGAACTCACACTTATGTTCATTGAAGGGCCATATTCTCGTTTTGTGTTCCTTGTTTCTATTTAGAGTTAATGGTAAATGTCTTTTTCTTATCCACTGTCAAATTGTCAGAACACACTTTGAATGTTCAAGGCTGGAGGATTCAGTGGGTGTCAGAGGGAGGGGGAGGACCATCTGGTTTGTTGACAGAAGTTTACTCCCAATATTTTATACTGAGTAATTATTCAAGGTCCCTTGTATTTTGTGTCTCCCAGAGAGAAGGTATTAAAATGTCCACTCTTAAATGCTTTTCACATAGAAAACAGGATTTTATGACCCTGTAACTGCAGGATCAGTGGTTTTATGCTCTTTAGCCTCTGCATTAATGTGTGCCTGGTTCCCTCATGCAGGCCATGCTGTGGTTGGTGTTGATTCAGTAAACAACATTTTGTTTCATCTCCACAGATATTAGGTCTATAGAGGACAGATTGAATTTGCTGATAGTGCCTCATGGTCTTAAAGCACACTTGACTAATTCTAGCTATCATTTGTGGTTTGCTGTATTTTAAACAAGGGTAGAAGCTTTTAGAGAGATAAAGTAAAAGAAAAAATTGGAAAGAGAGGAGAGGAGAGGAGAGAGAGGAGAGGAGAGGAGAGGAGAGGAGAGGAGAGGAGAGGAGAGGAGAGGAGAGGAGAGGAGAGGAGAGGAGAGGAGAGGAGAGGAGAGGAGAGGAGAGGAGAGGAGAGGAGAGGAGAGGAGAGGAGAGGAGAGGAGAGGAGAGGAGAGGAGAGGAGAGGAGAGGAGAGGAGAGGAGAGGAGAGGAGAGGAGAGGAGAGGAGAGGAGAGGAGAGGAGAGGAGAGGAGAGGAGAGGAGAGGAGAGGAGAGGAGAGGATTTTCAATGGTATTAAAAAATGAAATGTGGGAAAAAAAGACTCCACACCCTGCTGGAGAAATTGCATAAAGACAAAATTTAAATTGAAAAAAAAATGCACAACACTCAGGTGTCCTGTTGAGCAGCCAATACTTGTAATTTCTGTGTGTTTAATGGAAAATGTAAAGGTTGTTGATTTCCTGTTGCCCACTCTTTACATTTAGAGGCCAAGTTCATTACTCATGCAGCCTCTTAAGACATAGTTTTCCTTCCTTTTGACTAACACACAATACCTGAAATCTCATCACGTCCTTTGGCCGAGTATCCCTGTTAAGAAGTTTACATAAGACATATATATGAGAAACAAATTGCCTGACTGCATAGCTGCCTGTGAGAACAAGGGACTGGCCTCGGTTAGAAGGTACTGACTGCTGGGATCACTTTCAGGACTGCGTTCTTATTTCCTTTGATTATTCCATTCAGGAGAGATTTCCATGGTAAAAATTTATAACATATTCTGATCTTAAACTTGTTGTCTATCTGCTTGTGATATTGACAGGTGGGATATCTGTCCTTTACCACTGCAGACAAGGAAGTTAGCGGCAGAAGGGGAAAAAAGTCATGAGCCTCTACTTATCACTCAAAGGACATTCCCAAAGCATATCAACTATATTCCAGAAGTTAATTAGACAGTACTAGTTCTTGGAGAACATGCTGAGGTTATGTCTTTGTGGTACCATCAGCATTTCCATGTCTGTGAAAGTAAACACTACCCATACTATCATTCCCACTGAAAAAAAACTACTTACAATAGGGCAACAGCTCACTTCTGAAAAAACAGCTTGGCAGGCTGTGCTGCAGATAAGGTTTTCCATCCTCCTGTAATCTCGGGCTTACAGAAGAATTAGTGAGGGAGTAATGTCAATGCTCAAGACCAAGAGTCAGTTATGTCTTCCATGAATCTTAAATTTTAATATGGAGTTACTGTTTTACTTCGTTTTCCTTCTTGATGCCTCTGCCATACTCATTTGTACTCTCCTAGATCTGTCTGACCCAGCACAGGATTTATATGCCATCCTTCAGAAAACTAACAAAATTTGACAATTGCTTAAAGTTTGCTGGGGTGTTCTCAAAAAATATCCGCTAACTTCACTTTCCTGTCCATTCCAAACCAGATCTTGCTGGGTCTGGTTTTGGGGATTTTTGAGGTTTTTTTTTTCTGTTGTTGCTTTTGTAGTTGCTTTGTAGTTGCAACACACTGTAGAAAGCTTTCAAGCATCAAAGATTCTACATCAAATATTCAATTTTTGGTGGCCATCTCTCCATTTTTTAAATCACGTGTTTAACTCTGTCTCTGTTTTTCAGGTTTGTTTAGGGCTACCCACTGCGTCAAATTCTCATGCATGTATTAAAACCAGAAAAGTTTGATTTCTGAGGATGCCAGGCTCATTTCAAAGTACAAGTTTCTGGACAGAAGATTATCTAAATTAATTACTACCCAGTGTTGCAGGTCAGAGAAATATTTGTACCTCTCTTGACAACAGATGGCTATCGACTCAAACACATTCAATGATACAACACTTTCACAAAACATACCAGAATTCATATATCATGCTTGCACACATTATCTGCTTTGTCATAACAAGCAATTAAAACAAACAAACAACAAAGACGGAATAGAAATGTTACAAATATTGAATACCTTGAATAAGATCTCTTTCACATTCAAATTACCTAAGCTCAGTTTTAACCTTGAATTACTTTTGCTGGAAGCAACATCTCTCAATACCTGTCTGTTCGCATACACATACACAAAAAAACCAGTCGCACTCACAAACTTCCCATGATGGTCGCTAGCTGTATCTTTCCCTCACACAATCCCCTCCCTTCTCCACCCCTACCAACTAGCTCCTGATGGGGAGATGTGCCAGCCAACTCCCTTGACGTGTCCTGCCCCAGAGATGGCAGCCAGATGGCCTGACATCTGCAGCAAGAAGAGCTGGCAGGTCGCCCTGAAATCTCCCACTCAAGGGAGCTGTTGTTATGTACTGAAGTCCTTATCCCTAGAAAGACTTCCGTGAATAAAATATATAATACATGATAAAACGCAATAAATCCTAAAGACAAGGAAAGTAAATAGTAATTTCAGACAGCTTACCACATCCTCAGAAGCATCTTCTCCCCATGGGCAATATTTGCTATGGAAGGCCACCAAGTCTGTCCTCTTTCGGTATGCAAACACAATATGTACCATAATGCATGCTATGAATTGAAATTTTTATTAATTTCCTTTAGAGGAAGCCTTGGTATAGACAAGTCATAGAAAAAAAGTGGATCAACCCAAAGAGAAACAATTATAACATATGCGTTACATACATTGCCCTTCTTTCAGAGTACATATTTTAGTAACTTCACTGAGAATTTAAATAACTTTCATACAAAAGCAGTTTTGCACTCCATTAGTACAAGGTTAAGTAGAAACAGAGACAGATTGACAGAGTATTGAGAAAGAAAAGAAATAGAGGGAATTATCTTTAGTTATATATAACACCTCTTAACCTGTGCAGAATTCAAAGTGCAGAATCCCAAAGGAAAGATGGAATCACCAAAAAGAAAAAAAACAAACCCACAAAAAAAGTAAAAAAACAAAACAAAACACAACCAAAAAAACACAAGAAAAAGCCAAAACTACTAGGGAATTCTAACTATAAAATAATAAGAAGAAAAAAAAAGAAATGGGGGGACTATAAATGAAATAACAAAAAAAGAATATTTTGGTATCAGCTATTAATTTGCTGCATGCCTCAATCCTTTTTTAGAGAGTTATAGATATATGTGTAAACATGCAAAGCTCAAACCTGAGCTCTGAAGGAACTCTTTGTTTTAAATTCAGATCAAAGCACTGTCTGTGCACTCATTCTGAATCTAGAGTTCCCCAAAAGTGAAAACCAAGTTCAAGGTTAACTGTGAGACAGTTTTTTCTCGTTTTGCTAAATTCAGATTTGAAAAGCAAGCATAACCTGGCGAAAAAAAATCACCTACATAAACCGCTCAAACCAATTGACAAGTCAAGCATGTTATTTGTCACCTTTTAGTTGTCCAAAGCAATATCCACAAACTCATCAGCACTTTCCCTTATACATAACAAGGCAAAAGGATCTAGCTATTTCATAAAGCTGCTGGTAGCATCTCTTGCCCAGAAGGCAGTGACAGACAGAAAGAGAGCAAAGAAATAACTTTCTCAGTTTTTGTGTTTTCCTAGATATCAATCAAATTCCCTCTGACATTGCTTCATTTATGGATTATTGCAAAAACACTGAAACAATGGGCGATGATAATGTTGTAAAGCTACAGAAATGAAATTGGTAGGAGTAACCCATTTTTCACTGTGTTCCCAAGTACCTCTCCACTCTGAATCCCCAGTATTGTTTAAGCCTCAATTCTATATAAGAAAGCTAATCAAATGACACTCAGGAAAATTGACTTGGGTTTTCAATCTAGTTTCAGATCTCTATTGTATTTATTTCAAATAGCATTTGATATTCTCTGCATATCCTTAGGAACATGCCCTGTCAAGAAATGCCATACAACTTCAAACCATGTTTTTTCCCACCTCTATAACTTTTTATGTATTCCCTTTTTACGTTTTATTACAGCATAACATCTAAAAATGAAATAAAGATTATAGGCAACGCTTCAGGACCTGTAGTTTTACGGCTTGCCCTGAATATCAAATTTTGTCGATAGGAACTTGCAGCTATACCACTGTAAATTGCCAAAATCTCCCCACTGACCATCACTGTAATTATTTCTGTTTGGAAATGAAAGATCTGATCGGTAAAGTGATTTTTCTTTTCTTTATATTTTCTACTCCTTTTCCTTTCTATCTTTCCCTTGTTCACCTGGACTGTGCATTTTCTCTTGATGGGGAATTTGAAGATTAAATCTGTATATATTTACCATGGTTATCTCTAGAAGTAAAAGAAAAACAACAGATTGCAGGAAAAAAAAGAAAAAGAAAATAGAGGAAAATGTGAAGGAGGAAGGGAAGAAAGGATGGAGAGAGAAAATGTGCAGAACAGCCATCCCAGTTACTAATTTAGTAGGGATTTTGTTTTCTAGAAGTGCATAAAATGAAATAGAACACAAAGTAGTCACTCCCTTTGTACCTAGCACCTGGGGAAGTTGGTAGAATTGCTACTGAAATTTTAAACACACTTCCACTCTGAACCTGCAACCCTTCATTTCATAAATGTGCCAGAACCTGAGAAACAGATCAAATTTAGTGGCAACATAAGGCAGGTTTGAGGAGTAAGTTACAATTCAAATCCAAACAAATCAGAAAAGACAAGTCAACATATCAGTAAAGAAAAATCAGTGTCAAAGCATGAATCGAAGTGCATGATGAGGCTATGTACAATGGAAGATTCAGGGGTGACTGTGTAGGAACAAGGTTCAGCTTCAAGGTCAACATCAGAGTGGCACTAAATAGGAGTAATTTCTTTGTGTCATAGAAAAATGGCAGGGAGGAAAACTATAATTTGTTATTGTTTTTCTTTTCATTTAAACTTTGGGCTGAAACTCAAATGTTGTGCAGTCTCCATGTCCAAGGCTGCTTTTGTTAATTCAGGAAAGGAGAGAAGTGTTGGTCTCTGCCTGGGCCTTGATTTTCTGCTGATAGGATTTTCCTTTTTGTCCTAATTTCTTTAAGGGACATCTACCCTAGGCAATTCAGAATAGTGTAGTAAGAATATCTGCATCACTTGATGATTATACAAGAGAAAAGAACGGTGTAACCCTATGAGACGTGAAGTCTGGAACCTTAAAAACAATATAGGAATAAGTGATAAGAAAGCATTATGCCAGTGCACTAAAAAGGATTACTAAGAAGCCTTTTCTAAATCATCACACTAATGACTATAACCAGCTTCTCAATCTAGAAATTATTTCTTCTCTGGTAGATAAGCTAGAAGTTTCTGTTTTGCTGTGTTGTTTAGAGATGCCTCAAAGCTAAGAATAATCTTGACAGTTGCACTGAGAGGGTGTTTTTAGGTTACAGAATTAGTATTTTTTTCATTTATAAGCCACTTGGTTTTTATAAAAATTTGCATAAAAATTATTGGAAAGGAAGTTTTTAATAGAAATGTGTCAAGCATCTTTCAATTACTGGCACAATGGAGCAGTTGCTGGCCCATGGACAATGTGAATTTTCTACTGTTGTGAGACATATACATACACAGGTATTTAAATCCTCTGGAATAAAGCAGACATTTTCTTTTAACACATTAAATATTAAATGAGAGCCAATTAAAAAATCAATTAAATAATATAATAATAGACTATTAGAGAAATTGCATCATCAATTTATTTTGGTTATAATATATAAGGATAAATTAAAAAGAAATATAAAATATATATCTTTGTATAATATCCATTTATTGAGAAAGCATGCATTCATTATACAGGTAACTTGTACGTAACAGGCACACATATTTTAAATATGTGCACTTCAAATGAGGATTTATATAATAACCAGCAGAAATACATAAGACCCATTGATAACCTATCTTCTTTTTCCCCTTGTTAAACACAGGGACAGAGTTTACTCTTCCGTTTTTCTAGTAAACTTGTCCTCAAATTTTTGAAGAAAACTGCTAGTGAGCCTGAGACTGCTTTAAAGTTCTGTATGTGAAAAGTTCTTTATCTTTATCCTGACGTGAAAAGAATCTAACATAAAAACAGAACACACCGGGCTACACATGTAAGTGTCCTTATTCTAGTGCTCTCTGACTACTACTGTTTTAGGGTGAGTACCTGTCTGTCCTTCAATAACACCAATTTTGTAAGTTGTCTGAGGGCAAGCCACACCCTGCAACCACCAATCAAATCTCTATGCTGCACTTACAGAGGGCAGATTTTGACCTATTCAGAAGACTGGCCCAGAGCACATCCTGGGACACACTCCTCAAAAACAGGGGCGTACAGGAGGGATGAATATGCTTCAAGGAAAAAGTTTTGAGTGCACAGGAAGAGGCTACACCAATTAGCCAAAAGGCAAGCTGGCGGGGAAGACGACCACCTTGGTTGAACAGGGAGATACTGAAGGAAATCAGAGATAAAAAGAGAGCCTACCAACTGTGGAAGGCAGGGCTGACTACTCAGGAAGAGTATAGGACTATAGTTAGAACATGCAGAAGGAAAATCAGAGAAACAAAAGCGCAATTTGAAATTAATTTGGCTACTTCTGTTAAGGATAACAAAAAGTGCTTCTATAAATACATTAATAACAAAAGGAGGGAAGGGAAAACCTCCATTCTTTGTTGGACTTGGCGGGGAACATAGTTGCCGGGGATGAGGAGAAGGCTGAGGTATTCAACACCTACTTGGCCTCAGTCTTCACCAGTAGGACAGGTGCCCCTCAGGATAACTGGCCTCCGGAGCTCACAGATAGAGACAGGAAACCAAATGGCTCCCCTGTGTTCCAGGAGGAACTATGAATTGCTGAGCCACCTGAATGCACACAAATTTATGGGACCCAATGGATTCCATTTTAGGGTGATGAGGGAGTTGGCAGAAGAGCTTGCTGAGCCAATCTCCATCATCTACCAACAGTCCTGGCTCTCTGGGGAGGTTCCAGGTGGTTGGAAGTTGGCAAATCTCGCGCCAATCCACAAAAAGGGCTGCAAGGAGGACCTGGGCAACTATAGGCCTGTCAGCCTGACCTCAGTGCCTGGCAAGGTTATGGAACAGATCATCCTGAGTGCAATCACACAGCACCTTCAGGATGGACAAGGGATCAGACCTAGCCAGCACGGCTTTGTGAGGGGCAGGTCCCGTCTGACCAACCTGATCTCCTTTTCTGATCAGGTAACCTGCCTGGTGGATGAAGGGAAGCCTGTGGATGTAGTCTATCTGGACTTGAGAAAAGCCTTTGACACTGTCTCCCATGGCATACTCCTGGATAAACTGGTAGCCCATGGCTTGGACAGGTGCACTCTCAGCTGGGTTAAGAACTGGCTGGATGGCCGGGCTCAGAGAGTGCTGGTGAATGGGGCTGTGTCCAGCTGGCAGCTGGTCACCAGTGGTGTCCCTCAGGGATCAATGTTGGGTCCAGTTCTGTTTAACATCTTCATCGATGATTTAGATGAGGGGATTGAGTCCATCATAAGTAAATTCACGGATGACACCAAGTTGGGAGGGAGTGTCGACCTGTTGGAAAGCAGGAGGGTTCTGCAGAGGGACCTTGATAGGCTGGAGAGATGGGCTGAGTCCAACAGGATGAAGTTCAACAAGGCCAAGTCCCAGGTCCTGCACTTTGGCCACAACAACCCTACGCAGCTCTACAGGCTGGAGACAGAGTGGCTGGAGAGCAGTCAGATGGAAAGGGACCTGGGGGTACTGCTTGACAGGAGGCTAAACATGAGCCAGCAGTGTGCCCAGGTGGCCAAGAAGGCCAATGGCATCCTGGCCTGTATCAAGAATAGTGTGGCCAGCAGGATGAGGGAAGTGATCCTTACCCTGTACTCAGCATCGGTGAGGCCACACCTTGAGTATTGTGTTCAGTTCTGGGCCCCTCAGTTCAAGAAAGATATTGAGGTGCTGGAGAGGGTCCAGAGAAGAGCAACAAAACTGGTGAAGGGACTTGAGCACAAGTTCTATGAAGAGAGGCTGAGGGAGCTGGGGTTGTTTAGCCTGGAGGAGAGGAGGCTCAGGGGTGACCTCATTGCTCTCTACAACTATCTGAAAGGAGGTTGTAGACAGGTGGGGGTCGAACTCTTCTCCCAGGCAACCAGCAACAGAAGAAGAGGGCACGAGCTTAGACTCTGCAAGGGAAGGTTTAGACTGGATATCAGAAAAAAGTTCTTCACAGAGTGAGTAATCAGGCATTGGAAGGGCCTGCCCAGAGATGGAGTGGATTCACCATCCCTGGAGGTTTTTAAAATAAGACTGAATGTGGCATTTAGTGTCATGATCTAGTAATCGTGATAATGTTGGATTGAGGGTTGGACTTGATGATCTTGGAGGTCTCTTCCAACCCAGATAATTCTATGATTCTATAAAAAAAATTATCAGAAAAATCACCTTTGTCGAGTTTTGTTGAGCAAATTCTCTCTTTATTTCAGAACGATCATAGTCCTTTCTTGGCCCGCCTTTAGTATTAGCATACTTTATGAACTTTTGTAGTGTGATTACATTTTGTGCACTGTTCCTTTTTCATTTGGCCTTTATATTCTTATGCTGTTATCGTTATAGACTTTATTATAGAATGCAACTGTATGGTCAACACATGGAAAGACAGGACCATATTACTGATGAAATAGATATTCAGGTTCTGCCATCCTTCCACAGATTTCTATCCCATCCCTTATATTTACTCTAATGATGGTGCAGCTGCTCAGTGAACCAGATCAGCCAGTTGATGTGACAGCAGAGTAATCAGTTTTTCTCAAGGACTGGTTTGGATCAGCTCAGAAATATTCAAATGGAAAGCGTAAGTGCAGTTGAAAAGAATAAGGGAAGGTTTGTCATATCTTCAATTCATCAATAGCACAGATAAAGATCAACATAAACTGGCTTTGAAATTTCTTCTCATGTCCATTTTCTTCCTTTCTGTGTTTAAGATCAGTAAAGGTGTATTAATGTGGTTAATCTTATCCCTTACTACAGTTTCTACACTTCATATTAGTATAACATTTTTTTAGTATTGCTTATCTAAAGAAATACTTCCTCTCCATTGTTTTTTCATGACGTAGGCAGACCAATTCTCTAAATTTGTTGGAAGATACTTTCTGAATACTTGTTTGTGCATTTTTTTATTTTGTTTTCTGTTCCTCCTCCTTAACTATCACAGGCTCTATCTTTTTGTGGTGCTATTTGTCTTCCAGATTGTTAATCAGTTCCTCATTTTGGATGAGAAGATTCAATTAAGAGACTCTGCATAGAATGAATTATCCTCAGTAAGTTTGGGAGACGGTGGAAGTTTCATTCCACTAACAAATGCTGGGTTTTATATATGTCCATGAATGTCTATCATGGAAACCAGCTGAGACTGAGGTTTATCTTCCTTAAACTATTTGTAATTTGAATGTGTATGGCTGAGCTAATCAGCTAAGGCTTCTTTTGTAGTTAGTGGTGAGAAGCAGACAATTTCAGATACGTGGATCTGTTCAGGTACAGTTCCTCTTTGAAGTACTTGTTTCTCTATTGGACTGTGAAGGGGTTGAGACTGAATAATTCAGATATCTAGCTTTTAGATATCTATAGGCAGACAAAGAAAATCTTGTTAAAAATGAATCAAAATCTTTCAAAACTGTTATGAATTTTTTTCTACATTTGAAATTTAATTTAAGCTCCAAAAGGCTATGAACTTCACTTCACAGTGAAATTCAAGAAACCATAAATATACCAATATAAATGTACTAATAAATACATTCTTTTGAGTCTGCTCTAAGTATCCTTTGAAGCAGATATAAAGAAACTGCACATGAAACAAATCCTTGTTTTCTTAGTAATACCTTGTGACTGCGTTCACTCAGATCAGCTGTGTTATGATGCCGTGTTCTCTTGAACCATCTACGGCGTGATGCTGAAATGGCATCTGCCTGAAGAATTTTGTTCTTACATTACTATACAACCTACCGTTATTTCTCCCTGGTTTATACTATTGAGAAGAGACAGTGGCCATGAAAATGAGCAAGTAGTCAGGTTTTTTGCCTTTGTTTCTTTCTTGTTCTCCTAAGACAGACAAGTAAATCTTAACTCTCTTCTTATCCTATCTCTCTCCTGATACTACCAGAAAGTTATGCCCTGTTATTAGAACATGTAATTCACTTTGTCTTTCAATATTATTCTTAGATGGTTAATATATTTTTTCTTACACTCTGTGTTCAGGATAGCTGTAAGAGAGCACCATTGTGTTTTCAGTGGCTGCTATACAGGATGACATTCTTAGTACTACTGTTGTCCATCATGCATGTGGACTCTTTTTAGGACAGACTTATCTTACCTTGGATACGGTCAGATCTCAGCAGGCTAAAGTTGAATTACAGCAATTTGTACCTGCTGAGAATCTACATGCTGGTGCTTCCAATGAGAAAGGAGGTTGTGATTTAAGAACATTCTGGATAGCAAAAATAATAGGTTTTATTGTTGGTGCTGGCTGTAAAAGAAACATTGAATTGTGTGTATTATAACAGTCGGTACTGGAGCGATCTTCATGAGGAACTGAAAACAGTCTTTTAGAAATTCTGTGTCCTGGTCCTAATTCTGAAAACCTGTGTTACTTTCTGCAAAACATGGAATTTCTGTTTCTCGGTTTACCTATCTGCAGTTGAAGCATAATGTTTTGTCTCATGACTCTTTCAAGGCTTAATTAATGAACGTGTGTTTCACAGCAAGTAGAGAAACTCAGATAAAAGGGTCTACAGAAGTGCAAAGCATTATCATGTTGCAGGAAGCCTGATTTTCTTTTCCATCAAAAAAACAAGACTTTGTGCAGACTTAATTGGGTTTTTTAAATTTATAAAGAGGATTAAGAAAACTGAGCCTATCTAAGTCTCCCTACTGGTGAATAAAAAGGAAAAGAAATAAAGACTAGAAGCAAAGAGAGGATTTATAATAAAATAAATAAATACATCCAAAGGGTAATACACAACTAAATGTTAAAACAAGAAAATAAAGTACCAGATTTTCTGAGCTATGAAGTGGTAGATGAATAGAAGTAAAAATTTTGTTTATGAGAACTTTATGTAAAGTTTGGAAAGCATAAAGTTTTAGTCAGTTATCCTCACTTAGTTTCATGGTTCTGACAGATACAGGAGAGTTTAAGAAGATCGGTGAAGCCAGAACCACTCACTCTATAGTGTTAGTCATTTAACACTTGATATAAATATTAGGGAATCATTTTACATTACCCATAGGAGAGGAGCAAATCTTTTATTTTGAGTCAGTTGTAGAAGACTATAATGGTAGTCAGTATCAGAAGATTAAAACCAAATCACTTACAGGTCAAAATCAGCAAAATACCATCCAGAATAGCTCAATTGTGCAGCTATGCCAGTTGATGCCAGCTGAGAACTGGTTTCCAAATATCACTACAACTTTGTTCTTGACATTAGGATGGCCAAATGAATAAACTTTCTTATGGACTTTAAAAGACAGTGCATTCAGCCAATTTGCTAATACTCCTTTTACAGCATTTTCTCCTCAATTTTTTTGTTTTTCTGTTACCAGCTGAAATGCAAAACATGACAGCATGTGCAAAAAGAATGAAACCAAAATGAAATGTTGTGTTATGAACCCTAAGATAAAGGTTTTCAGGTTATATCATACGTTTGTTTCTGGCATATTGATTTTAAATTTATAATTCTTAAGGGGTCTAGAATTGGATAAGAAAATGAAGAAAAAATATATTTTCACAGTTTTTTTAAATATGAATCTACTTTATTTTCATTTGTTCAGTCAGATACATTTTTAGCCTAGTTTCCTGAGAATATGGAGTATGTACTATTTTGATGCATGCCTGTACATTTACAAGTGTCTCTTTCTATGTTTTGCACCTAAATCTAAGAAAAATGTGAATAATAATGTGATTTTAAGTTCTTCCAACAACCACAGAAATGTATGGCTGTTTAAAGAAGAGAGTAATTGTCTATATATAGAAACTTCGATACAATTTTTCATCCTGACCCAAACCATCCTGCACTAGGTAGCAGAGAATCCACACAGGAATTATTGGCATTCCTCCAATCAGTTATCTTTGCTGTTTTCCAAACTTGAGAAATTTTGTTTAAAACATGCAAAGCAAAATGTGTTTCTCTACCAAAAACAGCTGTTGTTCATAAAAAGGCAATTATCTTGATGTCTTGTACATTTTGCCTCCTTTTTGAAAAGCAGGCCTTCTGTGTTGTGTTTTTAGAAGTTTGCATTATAATCCTATGAATCACAATATTTAGTCAAAGATTTCCATTTCCATCAACATTCCATCAAAAGATAAATTGTATTTTTCTTGCAGAGAAACCAATTAAAGGTCAATGCTGTCATTTTGGTCACCGTGTGTTGCTTACCCATGATGGTTTTCAACTATGATCTAGAACAGGAGTGTCAAACTCACCAACTCTCCTGCTCCTGCAGCATAACCCAAGTCACACACTGCACACATGACCAGTAAGGTCTGTAGCGTAGGGGCAAGGAGCTTGGCGCTGCTGCCAGGTAGAAACAAGGTGCTGGGCTGGATAAAACAAGGTGGAGGGCCGGATTCAGCCCACAGGCTTTGAGATTGACACCCCTGATCTAGAAGGAGCAGAGATGTTTTTCTGCATTTACCAGCCATCCTCATTCCCATTTTAGAATCAGAAAGGAAACTAGAACTCAATAACTTTGCATTTGAATGGTATCAAGTGGAGAGTAGGGTGTCTATGGTGATCAAGAATGTAGAAACATATTTTATATGAACAAAAAGTTGCTTCATGTATTTAGCCCTAAGGGAGCTGTTCTCAGTAGTCCCTCAGAGGCAACTAAAAACAAGTCTACTGTGAATAGGCTTCAAATATCTGAACAAATGATCCATCTTCTGGTGTAAAATTGTAGAGGACCAACAGTCTGAAAAGAGTAGAAAACAGCTACCCAATAGACCAACAGCTGACTGGTCCAACGCTAAACATTGAGGAAAACTGCCTCTTCCAAAGCATGCGCCATAGACAGGACCACAACAGGCAAAAAAGTGTCTTTGGGATTAGAAAAAATCCAAGAATTTAACAGCTTCTGAAAAAAAAAGAAGTTTCCAGGGTGATGAAATTTATAACTACATGACTAAATTTAATAACCAGAATAGTCCATCTCAGGTGTTCTTCCTTTAAGGGCTGATTTTGAATGTTGTATAGGTGTTTTCTTTGAGTTTAATGGGAGTAACTAAATGAATAATTCTGCAGTTTTAGGCCTATGTATAAATGGATTAACTTTCAAGATATTTGGCTAGTTTTTGACTAAGTAAGCAAGAGCTGAAATGTCCCATTTCCATACCCAACATACTCATTATGAAATCATACATTACAAAATGTTTTCCTTTCTCTTTTTATTCTACAAGGGATAATAATAACATATACAGAACAATGTTGTAATGACACAAAAATATGATGGCTTAATGAGTATTTTTATCTCTGTTTCCTCTTATTCTTGTGTATATTTTACTTAATGTGTATAAAAGTAGAAAGTGGAAAGACAAGGGCATGAATATTTACATCTCTGAAGCTTGTATGATGAATCTGTTTTATGAACTCATGGTCACTTTTTTGTTTATTTTCCATTAACAATTTTCTTTATAAAACAGCTAAAGTTTGTGCAAGGCAAATCCTTGCATGTACATAAATTACAGTGTTATCATCTTTGGATGACGTTTCTAAACATTGTCCATCATTTGCATGCATTGGGAGGATCATGATGGTGAATTTAATAACTGACTTGGTGCGTTTAGTTATTAAATACATCTAAGCCTGAGAACTGAAGGTAAGATTATGTCAGACAATGGCAGAAAGTCGCCAAATAGCTGGAGTGGAGAAAGAACAACTCGGATTGCTTTTACGTGCATCTAACATTAAAGAATCCAGTGGAGCTGAGTTGTTCCCTGTGGGGCTTAAAAGTTTGATTTTCTTTTTTCCTTTGTACAGGAAATTATGGTGATTGCAACTCCTAAAGCACTAAAGTTATTTAGAATAGAAGCTGTAAATATATACAGTAGAAAATAGGCATTTTCCTTGGTTTATAGCTCCAAAGGATTAAAGTAGGATTAAAAAGAGGAGAAAATAGATTTCAAAGTTGTTATGTTTTCTAATAGTAAGTGACACAACTTTTTTCTGGAGGAAGAATAGCAAAAAAACAAGCACAAAAGGAAAAATAACCACAAAAATGAATAGTGAAAAAGTAAAATAATAAAAACAGTAATAACATTAGAGATGTACACAAATATATATGCACAAATGTACGTATTTATGCACATGTATACATTTAATCAATTAAAGCTTGCATTTGTACAGGAACTTTTTCTAAACAAATCAAAGCTTCCAACTAATTAATGTACTGCGCATCCACTATAGAATCAACTAATGTTTGCAATGTCACTTTTGCAGTTTAATTTAAATAGTGCGCTAAAGTAAAGAGTACTGAAAACTGCTTACTCCAGGTACTCCTGGAGGGTGTGAGAGAGGTAGGAAAGTATAGTGGTAAGTTCTTAGGAGATGGAAAATAGTCTCCATTGTTTCACTTATCTCCAGGACATAAAAATCTAGAAGTCTAAAAGGATAAAAAGCACCCACTTTTAAAAAACTAAAGGGATGTAATTTCATGTGCAGAATATAAAATCTAGCTTCCCTGAATCTCTCTTACCTTTCATCAGGAGCTGGTCAGGGCTTAGAATGCAGGACCCACAGAGGTACATAATACCATTTTAACCGCTCTTCATTTTGGTTTCTGTAATTAGAGAGTAATGACCAAAAACTCATTGCAGCTAATTGGAATCTTTTTACTAAGAGGAGGAAAATAATGGGAAATAGGTGCTTTCAACTCAGTTGAAAATTATGGGACTTTAGAACATGCAACATCTTGCAGCCTGTGCTTTGCACCAAGCTAGACGAGCCTGAAGTTCCTCTCTGTTTTGTGGTTGAGAGGTCTGTTTGGATTCCTAGCAGCCACTAATGTGGTAGAAGTCTACTTAACTTTTTTTTTGGCAGAGTAATTCCTGAGAAATTGTACAATATTTGGTTGTGTTTTCAGAGAGGTCTTTTTTTTTTGAGGGGAATAAATTACATACACAGAGTCTACGAACAATAGGCAGTGAAGTGTGCCTGCTATTGAGCACTCAACGATGTACTTCATGTGGTTGTGAACATTTACATCAAAATTATTTAGTATGTCCAAATGGAGTGGCATATCTATGGGATGACTCACTGTTTCAATAAGGGCATTAGTGGGGAGAAGAATCAGTAGAAAGGTTACTCTGATTCTACACTTTCTGCATGGCTTCATCAGCTGCGTGTCTACAAAGGATTACAGACTACATATACTTGCTGAGGTGAACGAGAAGGAAACTCACAGCTCATTTCGTGTGAATACCAACAATACCCATGGTAGATGGATCATACATGAGATGATATACTTACACAATGTATGAAACCTGGCAAGAAAAATGTTCTGACCAAATTCAGTGTTATTTAAAACCAGACCAGTCAGAGTCCGAAAAAAAGCAGGCAAGTTATGTATCCTTATCAGATCTAGAAAGAGATTATGGTGACCATCTAAAGCTTCAATTAAAAAAAAAATACAAAAAAGTCTTTTTAACGCTATTGCAAATAAGACTTTCACCTGTAAATACAAAAATGGATAAACTCCCCCCAGCTGCTGAATGTGAAAAGGCAAAACAATTCTTATGCTTGAAAGTTCCTCAGATGTGAAGAAAGTAAATATCACATATTTGTATTTACCCCAGAAAAACCTCTAAGAGCTTCCCTACATTTCTACAAGATGTGATAAATTACTGATTCTCCTCGTTCAGCAGAAAAAGTACTCTTTAGAGCTTTCAAGTAGCCTGATCTTTGTCACAAGCTGAATTTTGTGGATTTTTTTTCTCAAGGCCGTGATAAGTCTCCAAGCAAGATCCACTTTCTTCATTCCCCATGTTTACCCTAGGCATGGGGTCTTTTACACTGGGAGATGTGACAGAGGACATTATATAGACAATGTGCTGACTGTACTCTTTCTGAAACTCCGTTTTGTGCGTAGCAGGAAGGATATTCCACAGTGGCCAGTTCTAAGGGCTATAAGGCCGCTTTTCGCTGCCGCAGCACCATAAAAGAGCCATGGTGTGGCTTAGAATTGTACCTCACAACTGCCTGTGCCACTGGGATGCATCCCTTTGGAGGGATTAAAATGCCTAAAATGAGGGATGTAATGTAACAAGGAAAGCACATAGCAAGACAAGAAATATAAAAGCAACAAAGGGGAGGAAGTGATTTTGAAGAGGCCTAATAAACTATATGTCACCCTGCTGATTGCTTTTTCTTTTCTTCTTTCCTTTTTTTTTAGCTTAAAATGCTTCCCATTCTCAAGCGTCTGTCTTGCTAGCAAATGAATTGCACTGAAATCTCTGTCAGTATCCTATTAAAAGGTGAAGTTTTAAAGGTATTTTGTCCCATTATATATTTGGAGTGATGAAATATAAAAGTAAATATCTTTGCCTGTCTAGTCTGCCCTTTACAGTCCGACTTTTCTCTAGAGAGACAAAATCTGCTGGCTCTGGAATGGATCCATTTGCAATTGCCAACAGATTCTCTCTGTTGAATCTTCAAGCGCTTGAGTCAGGTTGGACAGACAAAATGTCCATCTGTACCATCCCTGATGGATGTAACAAAGCTTGGAATGCGTTCACAGTACCAGAGCAGAAATTAAGGGAGCAGAGAATAAGTGGAAATGTTGATTTCTGTTTTATTTTATTTTAGATTTGTTTAGTTTAATTTAAATTTAATTTAATTTAACTTTTAGCATAGATTGAATACTTTCCGCATTTCTCTACATGTAAACAATATAGTCCTTTCCAGAAGCCCAGCAGACAGGACACTTAGTGAAAAACCTTTCAAAGTGAGGGTAAATGTGGGATTTAATCGATCAGCTCTGTTGATGTTTCTGAGAGTCGTGCAGATAAAACTCTGTATGCTGCTTTGAAAAGATACCCCCAAAATGTCACAAATCTAGTAGACAGGCAGCTGTAGGAGATAACAACTTTATATATCTCTCTGCCTGTCTAATTTGAAGATTACCTAGGCATAATATTTCTATCAAAGTCATGCTCCCAGACTAACATATCCTATAGTTGTACTATGTATTCTTAATTTTAATTTATATATTTTGTAGGAATGTTTTGTATTTCATGTTCATTTTCCTTCTGAATGTATACAATGTTTCTTTCATATCAGGAGCATAAAGTCAAATGAGAATTCCCCACCTGACTTGTTCAAAATACTTTCCTTTTAAGATTGTATAAAGAATAAAGAAAGGCTTATTCAGGGAATGACATTATGGTCTGAAAAAAATTGGACTGAATTTGACCTTTGCTGTACATTCCCACTCAGTATGACCTATAAATCCATCTATGAGACTTCTATTTCATGTTCACAGTAGTTGGAAAGGATTGCAGAGACACTATATGAAGTCAAAGAAGAATAGGAATCCCTTCTTGATTCAACCTAATCATGTATTAGTTCCTCCCTAGGATAATAAACAATTCAGGAGGAAAATTATGACACAACTATACCGTTAGCTCCTTGAATCGAATTCTGAGTTAACTCAAAGTAATAATGTCTTAGGTCAGATAAGCCTCCAAACAGAATCTTCTCCCTTTTGTAGGTCTTTCCCTTAGCTTCAGATTGATCATCATCTTGCTGTCTACAAATGACTTGGAACAAGCTAAGAACTATTTTAAAATATACTATGGTAAAATCCATTAATGATCACCTTACCAGCAAATGACTGGAGAAAATTATTTTAATGAAACCACTTCAACTATAGTGTTCCCAGAAGTTTTATCCAAGGAAAAAATTATTTAAGGACAAATCTGTGCTTCCATGCTACCCAAACCTTCCCTTTCTCTTTGGACAAATGCACTCTATGTACCATTTATAGCACTGTTTATTATAACTGATTCGTATTCGTATACAACCACTTCTTATTCATGCAATGATCCTGCTGAGTTCAAAGACTTCCAGCAGTTGAACATGAGGTGTTTAGGGGTGTCTTTTCAAAGTAGCGTATCAGTTTAGTCACATAGTTCCTGCTAACATCAAGGGAAGTTGGCTGGTTAAATCCCCATGCAAACTTCCTTTGAAAAAAATACCCCTAAAGCATCCCGTCTGCTGAGGTTTGAAAAGGGACTTCAATCAATATATTTGTTAAATGAAATGCATAGGAGATCCATTATTTCTACCCTGGATACTGTTGCTTAATAAAGGATGTAACACAGCGATGGTGGAAATATAAGGGTTTATATTCTGCTTGAATTATTCTTCAAATGTTTGTCTAAAATATTCCTACCTTTCACTTTACAAAAACGGATGTAAGATTTCATTGGAAAAACCTTTGCCAAATGACTGTTTATTAAAGCTACTCCTCTACTCAGAATGTTTGCAAACATGTATGCTAGGATGTGAAGGTATCTGTGTGTTTTTGTATACACATATAAAGATTTTATCACTTTTAAGGATTTTGAACCCCAGAATGAGAATTAATCAGGTTTTGGTGAGAGTCACCTCATCTAATTTTAGACACTTAGAGGTTTATCGTCTCATTTAAATTAGGGCCTCAGATTTCTCAAATCTAATGGAGATGAACATTTTAGGAATCCCATCTTTCTTTTTTTATATATATTAAAATATTATTATGTATGCCTAGTTTAATATGAGGACAAATTTTTATAGACATTAACTTTGTGATTTGAAGTCAAAATTGTAGTAAATTTCAGATGAGGTTCAGGTCATCCTAAAGTAGATGCCTAAGTTTATTTAGATGTATCATACCCTAAACTATTACCTCTATTGATCTGGTTTCTAATGATTATAAAAGCAGCCTGATCTAGCTAACATACAGACCTCTTCAATCTGAACTTCTAAAGCCAGATAGTATTTATTTTATTATGAAAGTTATTCTCTCAAAGTACTACTCACTCTCTCTTAAGTATAATGAGAGCTCAGGGTAACTTGAATATTGATTTTCCTACTATAGTATGAAAGTGTGCCTTGATCTGTTTGGAAATTGAAGCATCATATAGCTTACTGGTAAGAGAAGGAAATTCTGTCATGTCTCATCACATAAAATACAGAGTAGAGAGATTTCGAAGTTAACCTGTGAGTTTGCTAAGGGAAAGACAAGAGAATTTCCTGTTCTGTGAGTTTGTTTTCCAGAGTTAAAATTTGTTTTTATTCCAAATTAGGGCAAAAAGTAGAAATAGTTAAACTCAGAAAAAACAAAATATATCCTGGTGACATTTTTAAAACAAAATGGACCATTTCTGGCATTCTACACTATTTTGCTTTCATGTGTGAAATCTCATCAGATATTTTGTGTCAGTTTTCCTTAGCATTAACCACATTCCTAAGATATTCTGTGTTAACTCATCACTCTACTTCAGATGTGTCCTTGCTGAATGATGTCCTCTAGCATGTACCACAGCAACAATGTTCCAGTAAAAACTGCAGTGCTATAATCAGATTATAGGCTGTATCATGGGACATTTACTCAAGCTGTGATGTCTGGACCATATTGGTGAATGGCAGCTGACTTACCTGAATTACAATATTCTGTAGTCTTCATGAGACCTAAGGCTAAGGCACAGACAAGCACCAATAAAAATATTATGACTGTGATCAATTTAGCCTGAAAAACACCATCATTAGATTTTGGGGAATTTTTTTAAAAAAGAAAAGAGTGTGAACTTTTAGCAGGAAACCATTGTCAAACAAGAGAAACACTTCCAAAGCATTTGGCTTTTTTTATTGAAAATTAATTTTCATGATCTATATTAATTCTTAAAAAAAATTTAAAAAATATTTAGCTAGCAAGAGAGAAAGAAAAAAGAGACAGACAGATAAAGATGACAAGAATTTTTACCCAAAAGACTAAATCTGGAAAATAAAAAGGCTTTGAACTTGATAATTCTGCATAGATTTTATTTTAATGTCAGTCTCATATTACTGGAAAAGCTGAGCTTCCAAGTACATGAGAGGAAGGGGGAGAAGAAGAAGAAGAGGTGAGAAGATAAAAGAAAAAATATAAAAATGAAAGGCAAAAGAAAAAAAAAACAAAAAGAAAGAAGAAAAAATCAAAAAAAAGATAAATGAAAGACATAAAACAATAAAATGACAATAGAAAGACCTAGGTGGCATTTTTACTAGTTTGACTGACAGGTTTCAAATTATTTGATAGCTAATTATTGGTGTTATTACAAAAGGATCTTTCCAGTGGGCAACACGTTCAACTGCATGAAGGGAAACTTCAGCTTTGGCTACATAGGATTAATTGAGACCTTCCATGTTGCCTCTAACAGTGATCATTAGTAATTACCCAAATCCCCACTCACATGGGGAGGTCGCTCATCATGTATATGAAGTAACATATATTTCATCATTTGTGTGTGGGGGCTTACCTTTGCCTGTACATTCAGCATATAGAAGAGGCTTCTTGGAATCGTGTAGTACCTTCTTCACTAAAATATGACTGTCAGGCTTTATTAATAAAAATTAATTGTGAAGCTCTCTCATTCCTACAGGGGGCCTTCTAAGCACTGCATAAGAACTTGAAGTGAGAGCTAGGGTTGAAGACAATCAGGAAGCAACATGACACCACAGCAATGACTGTAAGGTTTTGATGTGGTTGTGTATTTATTTTATTGGCAGAGCTAATCATTCCTAACCCATGTTCTGTTTCTCTGCCATGCCCACCCATCCTCCCCCTACTCCCTCACCTAGTTTCTCATCTCTCCCTTTTTTTTTATTTTTCCTCTCCCAGCCTCCCTCATGCCAAAGACCTGTGCAATATCATTTTCCGCATAATGAAATCTAGAGTGACATTAATGTAAGTGTAATTTTATAGTGGGGAATGGGCCTAGCTGATCATTTCTACCTGCTGTGTTTTGATGATAGACATTGGGATGTCACCATCTGTGTAATGAAATTTCACCTCCGTAATGGTTCAGATTATCAAACATTCTTCCAAGCTGTCTCACACAAATTTATTTATTTATTTATTTACTCACTAAGGATGGCAAAGTTGCTCATTGCTGGCAGAACAAGGATGGGAAGGGGGAAGAAGGGGGGTCGAGGGCTGAACAACAGCCATTACTAGAAAAGACAATAATAATAATAAAAAAAATTCCAGGGAAGAAAAAGGGATTATGCCATCTTTGTGTTCAATTTTGTGTCCACTTTCTGTTATTCCCCTAACTCCCCTAACTAGAAAGATTAAGATGCCAAAGCCGTATACCAAGCAGAGTATTGGCATATTAAAGCAGAAAGCGAAGATCCTGGAAATTTTGTTGCCACAGCATGTTTTCGTGTCATTCATACTCATCTTCCCCCAGTATCAGCACGAGCTGCATAATGTGACAGAGTCAAATCTGCCTTAAAATTGACACTTTCTTCCTTTTAAATGCCTGCTGAGGTGATCAGGAAGCTAAGTGAGTCACGTTGGGGAGAGTCAGAGACATACAGAATATATTTCAGATAATCATTAGAAACATTACTACATCTCACTGTCTGGGAGTCAGGAGTTAGTCCTGAATATCACTTGGTCCTTCTTGGTGTTTCTGTCCCGTTACTTTTATATCTCTCCTATGGAGGCTGTAAATTGTAGAGACTACCTTTTCCTCCCCATCCCCCTTGAGAAAAATATCTGGATTCAGATTTCATTGGACACCAAAACAAGCAGTACTGTGGCTCACTATGGGGAACTTCTTTTTAGCAATGAACTACCTCTTTTTCATTTCCCTCTCACTTCTAATACCCTGGCATCTCTGTAGAGAGGAAAAGTCTCGTTTTGCAGGGAAAACCACCCCATCAGACTCACAGCTGGAAAAGGTGCTTGTTCTCTTTTTCATCTGAAGCTATACAGCTATAAATCTATATTTTATATTTATCTAAAACTTCCAGGTATCTCACAGTCCCAGCAGATAAGATGCTTTTAAACACATGTATTACCTTCAATTGTATGCCTAACTTCAAAAATAACAGCACACATGTATACTTTAACTGCCTAGCACATACTTTCGAGAAACTCCAGAAATACTAAGCGTATCAATTGCTGCGTTTTGATGCAGAAAATCTGGATGGATGAACTGTGTAGACACTTCCCAGAATGTAACACACTTACTACCTATGCACATATTATGTTATTTTTGCCTGAAAACCATGGATGTTTCTGTTTGTAAAATGTCATGCAAAGAAGACAGTAAACAAGTAAACTGTCCTTTTTCTAATTGTTCACATCAAAACAGAAGGGGTGTGTGCCTATGGGAGGAAACAAACAAGGTCCCAAACCCTCGTATGTGGATCCAAAGAACTGAGATCTCACCAAATTTTAACAGATATGTTTGGTCTTCAAGGAACTAGAAACTTACCAAAAAAATCCTCAACTGCCACCTCTTTAGCTTGGATGGAAAATTACTCCTCCATGTTTCTTTTTCTGCGCCTCTTCTTCATGTCCACCAGCGGCTCTCTGATGATCATCATCATTTTACATTTATTAGGAAAAAATTTTTCACCAAAAGGGTGATTGGCCGTTGGAATGTGCTGCCCAGGGAGGTGGTGGAGTCATCATCCCTGGAGGTGTTTAAAAACAGAATGGATGAGGCGTTTAGTGCCATGATTTAAACAACAAGTAGGTGTTGGTGTTGGGTCATAGTTTGGACTAGATGATCTCAGAGGTCTTTTCCAACCTTGTGATACTGTGATACTGTGATAATGTAATATCTTGTTCTTCTGATTTTGACACCTCAGTGACCATATGCACTTGATCTCTAGAACCATATATCTGGAAATTCAAGGCATTGACTGATCTCATTTCCATTGCTACATGTTTTCTCACTTCCTCTACCACAGGATTATTTTCTACACAGAACTGAGAACTCCTTATGGCTCCCACCTTGCTCTAGGAGTTAAATAAGCCTGCATAATTTTTTTCTTAGTTGTTTTTTTTTAAATGTAACCACTTTGTTCATTTTAACTGAAAAACATTTCTTGTGTCATTGTATAGTTAATATTTTATCCCAGCTTTATGTAGAGCTGAAGTGATTGAAAAAATGCTTGAAGGATTTTTTCCTTCTAGCAAATCTTGGCTTTAGAAGAATAATCACTCAATTCAAAAAAAAAAAGATTACTAAATTGAATAATTCTTCCCCAGATGTATTTTCCTTCTCATGATTATTTTTTAACTAGTCTAGATAATGATATTATTAGCTAATTAGTGATAAATGCAAGTAATTTTATTTTGCTGAGATCATTTGAAGTCATGCAGATATTTATGCAAAACGTAGATTGATTGAAAGCTAAGGAGTTATGAAATACACTTCTGCCCCAGAGGCCCTGCAATAAGCCAAGGCAACACGTATATCCAGCTTCCACAGACAAAGATGGCAGCAGCACCTGAGTGGGCTGCAATGGGAGAAATGAGTTTTGCCTTGTTTGGGACTAGATCGTGATGGTTCTTGGCACATGTAGGACCATTTTAGAAGAAATGTCATAGAATCATAGAATTTAGAATTACCTGAGTTGGAAGGGACCCAAAAGGATCATCGAGACTAACTCCTATCCCTACACAGGACACTCCCCACATCCACACCATGTGACCGAGGGCATTGTCCAAATGCTTCTTGAATGCTGGCAGACTCAGTGCCGTGACTGCTTCCCTGGGGAGCTCTTCCAGTGCTCCACCACTCACTGGGTGAAGTACCTCTTCCTAATATCCAGTCTAAACCTCCCCTGGCACATCTTGCCGTTATCTCTAGTCCTGTCATAGGTCACAAGAGAGAAGTGTTCAGCACCTGTTTCACCTCCCTCCCTTGTGGGAAGGCAGTAAAGAGCTATGAGATCCCCTCTCAGTCTCCTCTTCTCCAGGCTGAAAACTGTCAGTTTCAGCTCTAGTCAAAGATCAACTTCAGCAATGAGCTTGAGGCTTGATCAGTCAGGCACTGCCAGTCCTAGATGCTTCAAATGAAAAAATGAGATCATGGCTCCTTTTCTCATTTGCTACTGGAACTGGTCAGGTGTGGCAGAAGGGCATGGTTTAAACTAATGACAAATAACATATGCTAGTTCCTCTTGTAAAAAAGACTGTGCGTGAAAAACTCCACCAAACAGCAACCCAAACAAACAACAAATACTTACTCTCACAGTCTTCTTCCTCCAGTTATTTTGACTTATGTTCTTCAACTTATCTTGGGTCTTCCCATGGATGTAAGACAATAAAATGAGCTTTTGCAGTTCCCAAAGCCTTTGTCTTAAGAAGTGCCTGTAAAACTCCTCTTCCAGTAGAGCAAAAGAACATGTTCCCTTGAATAAGTATTTTGACTTCGTGTATTATGTGTTTCTGACACAAAAACACTAGTGGAAAAATGCTGTCTCCTCCAGTACCAGTGTACAGCAGCTACACTAAATGCAGTAGGGTATTTTCAGGTCAGAAGGCTGTGTGCTTCAGCGATATATAGTCTCCTCTTTGACAATGGCACCATCGTTGAAGACAAGTAATCATCATTCAGCTCATCTGGGGGAACCTCTGCAGTTCCTTCCCTACTACAAGCTCAGATGTATTCTTTCAGTAAGTACCATCAGGACAAATCCATCATTCACAACTCTTAAGTAATCATTCGTAACAGTTTTCTACCCTCTGTCTTCTCAGGTTCTTGTTTTTGTTATTCCCTTTCCATTAGCAGGAAATCTGTGCATATGCCAGCTTGAAAGACTGAGAAGAGACCTATCACAGATAGCTCAAGAGAGCCATATGCAACTTGAGAGTAACTGTCGCCCACTTTCAACTCAAAGGGAGAAAACAGAGAATATATTATCAGTCAGAAACCTTTAACTAACGGACTCCGCATTTCTAATCAGGGTAGCCTGTAACAAATTGGAGACTGTATCCGTCTGCATATAGCGCCTGTATTTTTCTGGTGCATAACTAGACTATAATAAAATAAAATATTTATAGGAAATAAATGAAAGGAAATTTCCTGAGCAGCAATTTTTAAAGCTGTCACTAACTGTTGTAAATGCTTAGTGCTCCCTTCCAGAAATAAATTGAACCATATTAACCATGTATATCATTGTTTGAGTCATCAGCCTCTAAACCACAGATTTTCCAGAAGCTAAGAGAATAAACTAGGGGAATGGCCATTGCATATTTGTCCGGTTGTTTTTTTTTTTCTTTAAGTATTTGTCTTTGACCACTGTCGTCGACAGAATATTAGGCTAGATAGATGTTTGATCTCACTCTGCAAGGCAAATCTTATCGTCCTGAATTATTATCACTGACTATGATTTACAGCACTCTTGCTTTTATTATTTTATTATAAGTACCGTCCCCAGGCACTATGCAAACATGCAGACACAGTTCCAGTAATTTATGATCTCCATGGAAGTGTTGAGAAAACACACAACATGAGTTAACATTTTCATCTCTTTGGTCATTTAATTGATGTTACTAAAACACAGAGGCTGGGGAGGGAGCCATGCAAGGGACTTATATATTTATTTGCTATCTAAGGTTCACCAGGAGAAGTGAATTTGTGACAGGACTGATGGAGAGTGACATTGCTGAGGTTTCTGTACAAGGCTCGGATTCACCCTGGCTAGCTTTAGGTGCTTATCTCACATTAGGAGACTGTTCTCTGAACTTTCCTCTATAAGCAGGTGGAGACAGGTCAGGAATTAACATGTTTCTCAGGAATACTGTGTGCACTTCTCTTTTTTTGACAAATTGTAGGTCAACTTAGTATTATTGCAAGTCTCATTCAGATGCCTTGGTCATTACTTAGTGGCACGAATAGGGAAGTCTTTAACAGAGCAGAGGTTGCTATATGAGTTTGCAGAACGGAAACAGCTAACTCAGACATTGTACTGGAGCAAAACTACAATAACATAAAAATGAATAACACTTTTTACTCTTTTTGAATGAACAAAGCTATTATAGTTTTCAATATAAAACCAAAACAAAACACGTTTTATTAAAAACTGAGATTGGTGTAGTTTATTCAGTGGGTTGTTGGTTGTTCTTATGCTACAATTACAAAATTGTATTTTGTTGATTTTTAACGTATAATAATGATAATAATGAAATAAAATATAGAACACTTGTTGGCTTTTGCTTTCATGACAAATAGGCATTGACAAATCCGTGCCACATTACCATCCTTGATTGCTCTGATGGAACTCATTTTCATCTCCTATTCCTCTAATTACATGAAAATTGCATACTTTTTATGCATGACACATTTTCTGCAGCTTTAGAAAAAGGTTGTGAAGGGGAAAAAAACCACATTTATCAGTTTCTTTCTCCCACTCATAAAGGCCATATGTCATCTACTCAGTGATCAATCCACGTTTAAGTGCCAGTTTTCGTGCTATTGTTATAACCAGAAAAAGAAGTATATGAAAAGATATTGTTTCAGGTGTGTTTTTTCCCCGTTATCTCTTAAGAATGGAGATTTAGAGTGGTCTTGTCACTGGTCTGTAATTCCCTTTTCAGTCCTACCTTCTCTAATTTCAGATTTCAAGGCATAGATGAATGATACAACACTGTACTAAGTAGAAAAAACTAACATTGAACAATAGCACCTCTTAAGCTGTTCCTCGGGTTTTGTTGAAGATTTATTTTAATAGTCAGATTAGAGAAGTGAAAATCACCATTGTTGCTGCAGAGGCATTAAAAAGTAAATGGACAGTACTAATAAATTACAAGTACAAGGATAAATTAGATGCCACGTACATGGTTTTTAGTTATTTGTTTGCTTTCATGATGGAAAATGGAGAGGTGGAGGGGAAATAAAAGTTGATGTTGTTAGTCTGTATTTAACTGTAATGTGTTTGCACCAGGTGGGTGCATTTTCATCTTTCTAGGGTAACAAGTGATCTAGGTGTTTTTATTCTGACAATAATACTAACGGTGAAATGTGTTCAGTGTGTAAATACCTCCCTCCAGGTAGTCAACACAAGCTCCAACCACTTGTAAGTCCCACTGGAGGTTTGTTAAAAATCCTAATACGACTTCAACACTGATCAGCCCCTGAGCTTTGAAGATAAATGCGTTTCAGGGTGTTGCTGTTGTTTTGGTTTTTATTTCTAAGTTACTCATTATTCGTGTTAATAGTTTTAAATCAGAATTATGTATGAGGAGGGAGATTTTAGACAAGCAAAATAAAATTTTCAGTTCCCTTTTCTAAAATAGTTGTTTGGATCTCCCAGTTCAATCCTAGGTTAAAGCTGAGAATCTCACAAGAATGAACGAAATAAAGAGGTACTGGATACTGGAAAGTAGGTATTGAAACTCCTGTTTGCAACTTCAGTGGATTCTTAAGTGGATCGCAGAACACAGAGTGGAGTAAAGCTGTGAGATGTGCCATGATGTCAGTGTTAGCAGACATTGAAAGCAGGATTCATCCTGGCATTTTGGTGTCTCCAGTAACTGAAAAAGCACATTAAGGCTTGTGCGCAATGGAATCTCTCACTTGGCAAACCCACTCAAGCTTCACATTCAAGAAGGTACAAGCCTTTTAAACTTTAGAAATGGAACTCAGTTCTTTATATATTTTAAGATTCATAATGATAAGGAGGTCTTATGAGAAGAGCACAGAGAATTAAGTTTCCTGCAGCATTCACAGCAAGTCAAAGGAAGAAACTGGCAAGACACACCCCAAAGAAAGAGTGCAATGCCATGAGCTCATTTTGGTCTGATCAATATGCATTTTATTTCCGTCATAAAACATTCACAAATAAATAAACTACCAATCTGTCTCTCTTAAATATCTGCTTGCATTACTGCAAGACTTCTTTCCCCTTTTCCTCAGATTTGTTTATTACAACCACTGGTTACATCATCCATTAAATCAACCCACAATCTAGTTCTTAAAAACCTATGTAACCTTGAGTAAAGTTATCACAGGTGATAAAGACATCACAGACAACTAATCCAACTTCACTTCAGTCTCTGCAATGCTTTTATCTTTGTAATTTGTTCTGGTGGTGGGGATGAATGAAAAAGGAGCTTTGCTAATCACCTGAGAAAAGTTATACATATTGTGCATGTGCAATAAGTGTGGACTAAATTTTACATACTCTTCAGAAGAGAAACTATCTTTAGTCAGAGATGAACTTTTCATTGAACTTGATAGAATCATTGTACTCATTTAACAGTCAAGATTTAATTCTTTGTTTTGTGGCTTGCATAATATTTAGTATACTGGGGTCCCTACACACTGTCAATTAATACTACTGAATATGTTTATATTCTTTTTCTAAATCTATGATGTGAAACCTTTAAATAACTAATCTCCACACTGTTTTTTAGAAAAGTCTGTATTTTCTATGTGTTTTTAATAATGACAGTGAGAGAATTAACTATAAATCAATATATTTCAGGATGAAAGTAATAAAAAGTTTATTTAGCTTTACAAAGAAAAAAGTTATACTTGTTATCTGTATTTTCTTATTATTAAAGACCTATATCTTTATACACAGGTTTTACAGGTTTATAATAACAACTGTTCAGATAGGGGTGCAATATTTTCTTTGAGGAACACTTTTATAAAGACACCTCAGTTGTTACTGAGTTTTCAGTCTTTTTTGTACCAGGACATATGAATGGCCACTAAACATTGACAAATACTTTGAAGGATCAGAGAGTTTTATGAATTAAAAATATATACATGCTTGAAAATTCATGCCCTCAAAAATGCCAGATATGAGAGGGTATCCTTATTAATCTCTGAAAGTAGTAAATCAGTAAGTTTTCTATGACAGCAACAGGATGTGGCATTGTTAATGACGATTTTGAAAGTGAAATGCAGTCTTCTCAGTGAAACAGAAGTAATTTTTTTATCTGCTCCCAGCAGTGAAGATGTATGTGACCTCTGGTGAGTACCATTGAGTTTCTGTGCCTTAGGGTTCCCACCTATAAAGATGAGTTTGAAACTCGGTGTGAGTAAACATGTAAAATGATTAATATTACAACAAGCATTTATTTCTGAAGTAATATATAAAGCAATTTTGTTCTTAAACTTCTTCAGAAAGTTAAATAATATGTAATTGCAGGTATTAAATGTAGGCAAAAAGGGTTTTAATGCTTCGTAACAAATATCACACGCTGCTGACCTGTGAATGTCAATTCTATATTGTGAACTCCTCTAATCCAGAAATATTTTTTGGGAGTGTGCTGAAAAGGTTCTTGAGAAAGAAAAGGTGAGTAGTATCTTCCATGTTGAAGAAAGCGTAAAGCCTGATGAGCTGAATTATGTACATATCCTTTGAATGAGTTGAAAGAAAATACACAATTGTGTAATTAAAGAGATTTAGCAACAGATTCATAGGGGGTATAATTAGGAAAGATGGGATGAAATCAAGGAAACAAAAATGTGTTAAAATATTACAGCATGCACCTTACTGTGAGATCTATTAGATTATGGTAATATTTATTGCCGGAATGGGTAAACCTCTGAGTCTACCAAACAATGAATAATGAGATCTATGTTGTAACTGAACATTGGGCATGAGTAATATGACCTGAGAACTCTTTTCTGATTCTCCATCTGTCTCTTTGGCAAGAAATGAGGTCCTGCAAGGGCCGGATATGTACAATAGAAGAAAAAAAAGAAAAGCTTAACCACGTTTTTTGTTTGTTTTATTTTTTTCTTTTAAAAGACTTAGGGACCTAGGGATTCACGGCCAATGGACAAGAAAGCTGAAACAAATTACTGGAACATATAACTAGGTATAGAAATATGCTTCAGAGAAGGCATTTAATGAGTTTCCAAAAACTGTATAAGTCATAGAACTTGATTAGAAGACTCAACATCTTCTACACATCCTCTTAACACAAAGGAGTTAAAGATTGTTCCCTCACCTCTCTCTAATTGTGGAACATTGATTTTTCATTCAATTTTCTAGAATAATTTATTAATTACTTATTTATCAAAAAGTCAATATTTGCCCTTTATAAAAAATTGGTAACAGTTCCAGTGAAAAATAAAATTATATACCTTCTGCTGAGCAAATTTAATACAAAGGTAATTCACAAGGTATCATTGAAGCTGATGATTGTTTTATTCGCCATCATAATGATTATAATATTCAAGATAATAAAGAAGTAAACCCATTAATCAATTAATTATGTTTTACAGTAGTATGGAATTATTGGATTTTCAGAGAATATGTTTACAGATTCAAAATGTAATTTCAATCCTGAATTTTGAACTGGAACACGGAGAAAAAGCTTGTCTTCAGAAGACACCTCAGCTTTGTTAGAGGATCAGATTACTTCTGGGAAAGGGTCAGCACAATTATGAGAAATGAGGAGTGAGGTATGGGATGCATGTCCCAGAGAGTGGGCTATGTCTTTTTGTAATACAGCCCTGCCCAAGTAGAACTGTTCCATGCAATTCTTCATATCCACTTCACATAAAGAATCAGTGAACATCTTCTACAGTAAAATGATTTAAGATGCCATTACAACAACAGAAGACTGTCCATTTCCTCGTTTACATCAGTCTTCGTTTTCATTGAGGGCAATAGTAGACAAAGGCATACTAAGCCTTGCAAGTTTACACTTTTAGAGAAATTATAGACTAAGGAGAACCTTTCTAATTCTGGAAGAACACGTCAAATACCCATATTAAAAATTAACTGTATGAGACACCAAAAATCTCTTTCTCCCTCACTCGGTGGGATGCTTGAAGGTTTCCACCATGCTACTTTATTAAAATTAAGTAAAGTGGAAGGCAGACCTAAGCGTAAGTAAGAGATCTGTATTATTCATGCTGTGAAGGAAGTTTCTCATGGTCAATATGTGTATTTTTTTAATTATTGATACTATACTTATTATTGCAGCTTTCCTCTGTGTATTTTCTTGAAACTCTGATGTGACATCAAAACAGGGTATGCCTGTAAATGAAATGTTTTACCTAGTAACAATTACCAGCTGTTACCAGATTCAGAACAGCTAATGCCATGAGCATGTAATTATTAATCACTGGGTTAAGAAAAATCTTTATTATGGTTGGAGTGCCTTTATTAAAAAAAAAAAATCAGTAAAATGGAGATGTCATTACTTAAAATGTAGCTCTGAGTAACATCTTGTTTGGGAAAGTCAGTGAAAAAACTTAAATAGTCTAATAACAAACACCTACCTGCATGTTAACCAAGATATCAGCTGACTCTTACTTATTCTCGGTAGGTTTTGCTCGTCTTTTTGCCACCTAAAATACTATGCTCTTACTGTAGTGCATACAGTACCATCAAATTAAAATGACTCATTACTAATATGCCTTTGCTTACTGTAAGAATATACCATGTTTTTTTCAGGGCAGCTTTAGGTTGGCTGTATATTTAAAAAGCTAACAATATGAAAAGAAAGTATTGCTCAATTTGCAGTTATATGAAAAAATGAGAATTGATGTCAGAGCTCACAAGGTCTGAAGTGAAGTCACTTGTCCTGAAGGCTCATATGGTTGAAAGACTATTTAAGGTATTATTTATTTTTTGTTATATATTTCATGCTTACAGCATTGGCAGTAAATAAACACACTGAAGAAGAAAACACTACTTAACAAGGAGTAGATGAGATTGAATGTGACTGTTCCAGACCTGTACAAGAGGCACTGGCCCATTAAATGAATGTGTAGAGCTACTTCTTAATGTGTTAGCCAAGTAATCAATTTCTGAACATACCAAATAATTTAAAAATAGCCCTGTCTGACCTGAATCAGTACTGGCATCAGACCAGGCATTTCTCAGGTACCTACTTCTTCCCTTAATCAATCAGTTCTGACGTTTTTCCTTTTTCCTTTTATTCTTTTCTTTCCCTCTCTCTCCCTCTTTTTAAACCCCTTTTTGTAGAATTAAGTGGTCAGCCAAACTCCATAGATAAAATTCTTAAGCTTCTTTTAATATTCCATTAGCTTCGCAGCCCATTAACACATTGCAGTGGTTGTAAAGGGAGAATCAATACAGCAGAATCTGGAGAGAATGACCCTGAGGGTATGTTCATAGTGTTGGCATGGCTTTGCTCTACAACCTTGAGTCAGCCACTTAACCTCTTGGTGCCTGAGTTTATTCAACTGTAAGCAAATGTAACAGCATTTGCATACAGAACAAAGGTCTTGAGAAATACAATTTGTAAGCCTTAGGCAATGCACATCCAATCATGCCTACACAGATCTGTAATTGCCTTACAGGAGTCCAATGAAAATCTGAGGTCACTATAGAATATATTGCTTTTAATATTTGATATCTGCTTTGAGATCTAAAAAATAAAACAGATTTTGTGAGGTCCAAGTGTTGAATCCACAGAGTAAAGATTGAGATCTGTTCTTGTGTAATAAAGGATCCATAATTGAATTAGAAAAAAAAGAGAAAATTATAAAAAGATGTGGAAAAGATATATATATTTTGGGTTATTTATGTTTGCATGTAGCATTCACAGACACTGGAAGTTCCTAAGATAAGATTTTACCCAGCTACACAAAGCAAGTATATATGTATATACACATCATAAATATTGTTTCTTATCCTAAGTATGATACAACAATAAAAATATGAAAGGAAATTACTGATTGATATACTCAGGGAGCAAGCTAGTCTTTAACATTAGTGTTCAAAATGTAAGGAAGCAACCATGTCTAAAAGTGTTCCATCAAATAAAAAACCAGTGGTTTTGAGGCATTTATGGATCTTGGCCAACATAATAACTACTGTGTTATTAGTATGCTCTAATCCATGCTTTTATTTAAAATCCATCACGTCCTACCTGAATTGTTTACAGAACTGTGTTCTGGAAGGATTTCACTGCACAGCTTTTTTAGAGATCTATGTCTCTTAATAGAGCATCTTCATAATTTTGTCGAGGACAAACGAGGTAGAATCAGAGTATTCACTGGTGATTGTGTACACATCTATAAACTTTAAGTATTTTCTCTTCTTTTCTGGTTTACGAGTCTTCTGAGAAAACAAGCAAGGCAAGTAACAGGTTTGGGTTTTTTTTCAATTCATATCTCTAAGAGGAAGAATAATTCAATTCTATTCAACAGTGCTAAAAACATTAAAGGACTAGGACTTTGAGAAAGGTTTGAAGGATTTTGTTTAGGTGACGATGACTGCTAAGAAACTGAGACTTAGAGAAATTTATTTGAAGAATATATCTATAAATTCATGTCTTAAGTTTAAGACTCTTCATCTGCAAAACATCATACCTCTTGCTTTTTATTGTGTCTGGGCAGCTGGCATGAACCTTGCTTGTATCTGGAAAACATAAGCGTATGAGAAGGACCAGTTAAGAAATTGACTCTTTCTATACCAGTGCCATAGCTTTAGCTGTCTGCAACCATGTGAAGAGGGAATTCTGAGCTCATTCTCAGACACAGAAGACAAAGACTTTGTGGATGTAGAAAGAGGGTGAATGTGGATTGGGAGATCAGTTGACTGAGGAATTGTGACTGTAACAATTATCCAGTGGCTTATGTTTGCTAGCTGCTTCTCACTAAAGTCAGATTAGCTATCTTGATAACAACAAAATTTTCTGTGAGGAGAAACAGTTTTGGGTTTTGGGGGGAGGAGGGGGTTGTATTTTTTCTAGCAATTTCTTCCAATTTCTGCCTATGGCTGCCCAATACCTCCATTTTGAAGGGGGCTGAGAGTTTTTGCTCTGCCGTATCCATTATTTTTCACTTTGTTGGTTGCTAAGCAGTCCCTTGTTGCTAAGTAGGGTATGAGCACTTAATTTACTACATTCTTTTTTCTCGTACCAGATTTTAGAAATTGCAGATCCTGTTTAATCAATGTGTAAATGCATGCTTTTGATGTATTTTTCCTAAGAGCAATATTTTGATCATTCTTAATGATACTTAATGAAGTCACCGCATGATTTCTGATTGTACCTAATTGAAGCTTGTGACTTGCATTTCAATGCTATCATCTTACAGTTTTATGTCTATCAGATGAAACTTTATAAGGACTCAAATAAATTAGGAAATACACTGAAATAATGCATTTCTTGGAATAAGATTCTTGAAAAAAATATATTTTTCAAATTTATTTTAGGGAAAAAATTTATCATTTATATTACAAATCTGACATAGAAGAGGCGCAAGAGACTGAGATGACAGGAAGGCTCGTTTATTATTATGCAGTGTTGGGTTACACAAAATGAACTCAAATTGTTGAACTAGTTTCCTAAGAATAAATACTCATATAAAGATATCCGAAGAGTTAATTACTTATAATTTTAATGAAAGTCTCCTTTTTTAAGCTGACAATAGCTTGAGATATTACAGATACAGGTCCTGCGCTAAAATCCCTTATAAATTAAAATAGATTCTGCAAATATTTACTCTTAAAAAGCAGTCACATCTGGATAAAATCTCCAGATCTATCTATCTTCTTCCTCTGGTGAAAGGGGTGCCCAGTTAAAAACTGATAAAAAGAATATAGATTGTCTAACTGAGAATATTAAAATCATACAGGCTCCCCCGATCCTCCCCAAACTTAGAGACATTCAAAGTTTGATATTTACCAGAAGAAGAAGAAGGTCCTGGAAATATCGCTTCACAGGAGAAGAGAGGAAAGACCAATCAAAGGACCATGGTTAATGTTCAAGGACTTTTTGCTATGTTCCAGTTGCACAGCTAATTGTCACTCTTAAGGAAATTCAAATAATATATGACATTACATTCAACTTTTCTGTTTTGTACCTTTATATATGGGAGAGCCCATATCACATAAAGTATACAAATAAACAACAAGTGTTGACTTCAAGTAGGAAAAACAATTTGATGCTTGCATCTCTATCACACCAATGATCAAAAGATGTAGAACAACTCTTCCTTCTTACCTCCATATCGTCACTATATCTACAAATATTCATTCATGTCTTCTTCTCTTTTATCTTCTTTCCTAGAATCAAAAGATTATTTAAATTAAAATGGTAGTCTACATGAATTAAGCAAAATGTAAACCAGTAAAATTTAATATAAGAAAGAAAAAGTTAAGAAAAAAATAAAGTAAAAAATAATTACCTCGTAAGTGTTAGTATGTCAGGATCATTTTTACATGTTTTTAAGAGATAGTCTTTGGCAATGGAGTTTACAGACTACCTGAGGCAGTTTGAAGAATAAATAAAATGTCCTAGGTAAAGAAAAGCCTTGTAAGGCTTTTTAATAACGATGATGTCTGTTGTGTAAGAGAAAGTGGTAAAAAGAGAACAGTTAAATATATGGATGCTCTTAAATCCTGTAAGTGACTTCTGACTCACAGTCCAAGTCAATGGACTTGCAAAGCTACTTATGATCTAGCCATGTGACAAATCTCATCATTGAATAACACCTCATTCTAAGTAGTCTGTTAGCAGAATGAGTCAGAGCTTGTGAGAGGGCTGATGCAAGGCATGGATAGAGTTGACTCAAGAATATCAAAAGCCATCAGGGGGAGCTGCTGCTTGCAGCCTTCACAGTTAGAGTATGCCTGTGGGTCAGCTTAATGAAGTAGTAACAGAAAACTTGATACAAGAAGTTCCGGGATTTTTTTCCTTTTCAATTTGTAAATAATTATATTTTTTGGATTAGGACATGGAATAGCATCAATAGAAGAGACAAGAGGTATCTACCTCAGGTTATATGCAACTTAAAGATCCAAAGTTGAAGGATGGTCATTGTTTATGCACAGCCACCTCCACTGTGATTGGTGCAATGGCATATAGCCATTGCTATAAACTTGGAGAAATAATTTTAAAACCAGTTATTATTTTTTTCTCCTATTCTTGTTATAGGAGTGATTCTCCAGGAATTTTTCCAGATTGCAGTCACTGTAAGCCTATTAATGGACTAAATATAACTTATTCATGGTCATTTATACGGATTTATTCTGTGTTAAATTTGCCTTTAGCTCAAGTAGCTGCTTTTCCTCTCTCCCTCTCTATTCCATATCAGCTTTAATTTTGCTTGCTACAACAGAAGAAATTCCTTCATTCTTTTCTCAAAAGATAAATGCACCGACTTTTTCTTGCCATTCCAATAATACTGCAAGCTTGCTCAAGGTATAGGACCTAATGGCTTTAAATTAATCATCCACACTTTGAAGAGTAAAATCTGAATGTGACAGAAATTCTGTTTAAGCAGTGAAGAGGACACAAACAAGTTTTAGTTCTATTTGTGTGTATGCAATGCAATGCTACAGGATTCAGCTGAGTTCCTTTGAATCCACGATGCACTTGAGAATATGACTGATTCTTGGCATTACCCCTCTCCTGACCAAAGAGCATTGCACAACTTTAATGCCTATGATTATAAAATATTGAAGTCTCCATCCACCCTACTTCATATTACAATCAAAATGAGGAAAAAACCATAAAGGTCGGGGTTCTTGCTAGTACTATAATCCCAAACATTTTCAAATCGCTGCCTAATCAGCTCCTTTTTGTTTCAGATTGTCAAACTCCTAAGCAAGCTATTACTCTTCCTTACAATACTAATGTTGCTTTCCAGATATACAGCATCAGCAAAAGCCTTGGATGATGTGAATCATTTGTTCTAAGACACGCATGGACAGAATGTGAATAGAAGAATGTTTTTATGTTGTCCATCAGAAAATCCAATTATGTAAAAAAAAAAAAAGAGAGAGAAAAGAAAAGAATGAGAAATAGAAGGAAATACACATTCTGTGGTGCAGACCAATGTACTTACTAAACTGTGGATACGTCAACCAAAGTTCGGAGGGTTTTCTGATGGGAAAAGAGGAATTAAGTAAGGGAGCAAAAAAGACTTTTTCCTGCTTGATCCTGAAATGTTTTCATCTTCTTTCCCTTTTTTTATTTTTCCCAGTAACCACACATAAAACAACACTGAATTGTAGAAGAAAAGTGACAATACAAAACTTCAGAATCGTTGTAACATGTTTTTGGAGTGGCATTCAAAAGGAAGGGAGGGGAAAGAATAAGAGGGGCAGGAAGAGAAGAGTTTTTCACTTGCACAATTTAACTTTAAATTTAATTTTAAATTTAATTTCTTTTTTTCTTTTTTTGGCTAAAACCTGAAGGATCTACAAGAAATAAATTTATTCTCTATGTGAAAAAGTGAGAGGAAAGGATGTTAAAGATGAAGAACTTCACTCTATACCTTATCCCAGGCCCATAAATGTGACAGTAGGCACTAGGTGAATGTTTCAATCTTCCTGTTTGTTAACTTATGAACCTCCTTTAAAGACAGAAGTACAGACTGTGCCAAATATATGCTGGACTCGTAATGAAGACAAATGCCCACTTGGAGCTGAGTTCAAACTGTGGAATTAATTTTTCTGTGGGACTTTTGTCACTGTGTAATTAGAGTAACATTTGGTCGGTCTCATTAGATCTGGATTCAGACCAGAGACATAGAGGTGGAGGTCCAATAAATTCTCTCATCTAAAGTTGATAGTTATTTTTTTAATGGTTGTGATATGTTTTCTGTCACTGTTTTATTGTTTTATTACTACTGTTGCATGATTCTGGCCCTATCATTCCCTCTAATGAACTGTCCATCTCGTCTGTATTTTCTGTATTCTCCCAGATCAACAATATAGTCTAAAACTCATGAGGATTTGTGCATTGTCTGAATGTGGACAGCACTGGGGTAGACAATTCAGAAAAAAACCCTCTTAGGGCTCTTAGAAAATGGTTATGATAATTGAATAGGTTACACAGTTATTTTATTACTGTAATATAGCAAGGAACTGGCTAGTTCACACACTACTAATTTAAAGTAAAATTGCTTAATACTGATAACTCTTAGTCTTCTATCTCTGAATCTTGAATTAAATTATCTTGCTTTTCTGTTCACAGGCCATTGCTACTTCATACAGGGATTTACCTAATCAGGTATAAGTTATAAACAACTTTATCTGAACTACTCACTTTCAAAATATCCCTACATAATCAATGGAGAGATATAGCCACAACCCAGACAAAATTTCTCTATTCTAAAGTAGGCTTCTAAAATAGGCGATATGTGGGAACCCAGAGTACTTCATTCCAAAGGTGTGTAGATCATGGAGACAAGCTGCAGATTTCTACACGGTAGACATATAAGAGACAGAACTAGAGAGCGTGGACTCAAGCTTTGTCAGGGAAAGTTTAGACTTGATGTTAGGAAAAAGTTCTTCACTGAAAGGGTGATTGGCCATTGGAATGCGCTGCCCAGGGAGATGGTGGAGTCGCCGACGCTGGAGGTGTTTAAGGGGAGACTGGATGAGGCACTGAGTGCCATGGTTTAGATGATGGGTTGGTGTTGGTGTTAGTGTTGGGATATAGGTCGGACTCGATGATCTCGGAGGTCCTTTCCAACCTTGTGATACTGTGATACTGTGATAAGAGGTGAAGGAGATGTAAGGAGAGATGAATCCCTCTTTGGGTGTCATTCCTAGGTAATTTTCCAATAAATGTTTTTGTCCTCTGTGTGAGGACTTAAACAACAAAAACGTAAAAAAGAAAAAAGAAAATAAATGAACTACTATAATGCCTTTTACAGAAAGAAAACCATCTTGAAATATATTTGATGCATGTAGCATAGGGATGGAATGAAGAATCATTTAAAAATCAGAGGGAGAGAGAGGTGGATGAATAGACTAGGTAAGATAAGTTAACAAATTGCCTAGCTGTATCTACAGTTATCTTATGGAAAATATAAAAAAAATTACTTTGGTTATTTAACCAGGTATTCTAATATCTAATTCAAATAAAAATCATTGCACCGTGAGGGGAGAATAATATTTTTTAATCACAGATTTGATCTAACACCTTAGACAAAGACAGATAAGCAAAGAAGCTTCCTGTTACTATATGACACTCTGCAATAAATGTTACATTAAAATATCCCCATTACAAAAAATCCACCCAAAAAAACCTCAAACAAAAAATATTACCAAAATCACAAGATATTTCTTAGTAAGTGCTCAGATGAAGTTTATTTTCAATGGATCCTTAGAAGTTGTATTAACTGTAAAGTCCTTTGCTCTGTTCATGCTTGTTCATGCCTCTGTAACTCTGTGGAGTTTACAATGAATGTGACATTTGCTAAAAGCTAGAAATAAGTATACTCACAGTAATCTTAGTACTCTTATTATAATCTAACATCATTAGTAAAGTGACATTTGATATTGCTCATAGGGCCTGATGGAAAATTCCTCTTACCCAACTCCCCAGTTTTACAAAGTGTGTCTGAGATATTTCCCTAATTAATGAAAAAATTTCTATATTTTGGTGTGTTATTTTCTTTATCTCGTGTCCTTGAAGTTAAGATGATATGCTTTATTACCTATATTTACGTATTTCTTTTTAGTAAGTAATAGGTATTTCTAGTCACCTCTCAAGGAGATAGATGATACATATAACTATTCAGATAAATTCACTCCTTACCAAAAAACAAATTTAACAAAGCACCTAAACCATGTCAAAATTTCACCAAATAGTCATAAACAAGAATATGGACATGTTTTAAATACACGGATATCATTCATATGGAAGTGAAGTTTCTCAAGACACTTTCCAGTATATCTGAAAGAGTAGTAGGTGTAAACATATATTTTTATGGCTCTCTTATTTCTTGTCTTTTTAAAAAATCAATTTATTTTTAATAAAATAATAAAGAAAACAATTTCCATTACAGAGCAGGGAAATGAGTTCAATAACTTAACCTTTCCCGTCTCCCCACACAATCTTAAACTCATAAAAATGACTAGGCAATGCATTTAAATACCTTGCAGACTACTCAGAATATAAATAATCACATCTACTATAACAAAACAAGCAGATATATTGTTTAATGATTAATACCCCGCTCATGAATAAGAACACACAACTGAGACAGAAATATTTAATTTTGTATTATAGAACATCATTAGGAACTATTTGATAAAATAAAAATGTGTTAGAGGCTCCTTAAAATGCATAACTTTCACATATGATCAATTCTCTCATCGATCCGTTTTACTCTTACACAAGGAATTTGAAAATGTTGGAGACTGAGTACATGCAATATTTAAAAAAAATATGTGTTTTCTATTGTACCACTGCATAAGTGCAATTGAATGGTGGAATTTCTTTTGTTTTCCCTTTTACTGTTTTCATGTGGAAGATCCACATTGTAGATGCATGATTTGAACACTTTTAGCATAAAGCAATTGTTTTTTGTATCACCTATACTGAACTATCAGAATGTACTTAAGGAAAGGTGGTGGCTTGTAGACTCTGGAAAAAATTATTCTGCTTTTTTAACCAGGATAGGCTAGTACCTCTTTTTCACTCCCTTCTTTACCTCTTCTGCTGTTTGCAGTAAGAAAGAAATTTTTTGCTTCTGAGAAATATCTTTTATTTCTGTTCCCAGACAATTCTCAAACCACATATTTTATGCATTTTAGTTATATCCTCGTAGGGTTTAAACACCTAGGTAATAGAAACCAACCCAGAAAGTTAATTTTCTAATCATTCATAATCCTTGGGTTTAGCATATTAGTTTATTCCAGAGGCTTTTCCGCCTTGGACCACAACAGATTCTGGGGAAGTGCACATGCCAATGTGTGTGAGGTCTCATAGTATTACTCAAACATTTGCCTGAACTTTTGTCTTACTAAATGAATTTTTAATAAGCTTTGAAAAAAAAAAGGCACGCTGTGTATATTCACTAAAGACACAGCATGGGAAGGAAATACAAGTGCAAATGGAGGTTGGAATGCTCTAAAGAATATATTGTGTGCACTTGAAAACCATATCTGTATATATCATAATTGTGTAATATTAATGAGAAGATCCACTGTAAGAAGGAGTTTGGAAGTGTCAGAAGACAAAGACTCAGACTACACCTTTAGGGTAGGGGAGAAGAGGTTCTGCTCCAAAAAAGTAAAGAAGAAAAGAAAATCTTTTGGATCATAAAATACTGAATGAAGAAGTGACTCTTTTCTATTTAGAGCGCTTAAGCTAACTGATAATGACAGCATAAGAGAACTTTGTACGGGAAGCAGTAAGTTTTTCTGAAAGCTTGAAAGCAGTAGCAATTCAGGTAGAGGCTTCCAAAGACAATAGCCTAAGGATGGAACTCAGTAAATTACAACAGATCAAAACATGTACTTTTTGGAAGAACAGATAACTAGCATGGTAACCCAAGAGAAGACTTCATAAGTCATATTAGAAATTCTTCTTTCCATATTTCCATTCTCCTTCTCCAAAATGGAGAAACCAGATTTTCATCCTTCATAAAGCAGTTCTACATGTATTAATTATGAGCAATTCTGAAATTTAGTTTTACATTAACTGAAATTATTTTGTGATTAAGATTTCCCACACTTTATCAGCAACAGCAACAAAAATATCTCCTTAGGCACTACTCTATGCACTATATGGCATTTAAGTGAACAATCAGATATTCTCTATTATTTAGAGCATTCTGAAACATTTCTTGCAAAAATCCAGCTTGGAAAGGAAAAAATTTCTTAAACTCTTCTATGCCAATAATCAACATTCCAGATTTCCAAAACCTGCCAAGCATACATTTCTTGAACTCAGTTTTATCAAAATACTCTACACAGTGTTGAATAATAGCAGAAATTAAAACAAAACAAAACAAAATCACAAAGCAATGGGAAAAAAACCCGAGATATTTCCCCAAAATCTTCGTTACTCTTCAGTATGCAATGTCAGTCTCTTTTTTTTTCATTTTGTTTGGTTTGATTCATAAGATTATTTATTATGTGGATATATAAAGAAATTAATGTTTAATGTTGTTTATACAATAGTTCATGGGTCTGATCCAAATTCTATTGAAATAATAAGTGATTTTTTCGTTATTTCAACTTGTATTGGATTAACCTTGAAATTCTCATGTGTGCACATAATTTGTTATTTGTTATTATTTTTTTCCTGTGTTCATTATTTCTCTTTTTTGCATATTATTAAATTCAAATCAGACACGATAACCATATTGTGTTACTTGTCTAATCTATTGCACATATCATGACCAATCAACTAAAAACAGTATATGATGTTATTTTCATTTTCTGACTCCTTCCTGAAGAAAATGTTATTCTCAACCATAGGATAACTTTTTCTAAGACATGTAGTTTTTCTTCCCTAATGCTTTCTTACTGCAATTTAGCTTGAGTTTGGGTTTTGTAGTAGTAGTAGCAGTAGTTTTGTCAAAATTTACACAAAGACACTTCTTGCCACTCCAACCAATGAATTCTGATGAACTGAAAATTCAAAAGTGATTGCAGTTATTCATTTTTACACATAAAAGGAAGCAAGAGAAAAGCACATTTTATCTTTTATTAATTTATTTTGGTAAAAATTTCTACATTTAGATATTATGGAAGTAGGAATATATTTCTTCTGACAATAATATCGAGACGTCCCCTTTAAACCTTCAAGAGTGAAATATTGACATTTTGCACAACTAGAAAACATAACACAGATCAAGTTGTTGTAATATCCTAGCACAGTCTCACCTGTTTTAAAACAATCTTGTCTTATAAACTTATTGAGCACAAAGGCATGGACAACTGCCATTCCTGAAGACCTACATTCCTTTTTAGGACAATGATGGCAAGAGATGGAAGGAGGTAACCACAGTCCTAGTAAAAGTCACAAGTTAGCTATGTGCAGAAAATTTAGCATGACAGGTATTTATATTAACAAAGTCTCTAACAACGAAGACATTAATATTTATTACCTTTCAATACAGTTACTTAAATCAATTAGCCTGTGAAAAATAAATGACAGGAATTTTATGTGTTTGAGTCTGTTACTGTCTGTGTTAAATGTAAGAAATAGACATGATGTAAGAGAAAGACATGATTTTTCTAAGCAATAATTTTAGTAGTTTAACAAATCTATTAAAAAAATGTATTTTATTATCTTCTATTGGTAAGTGTAAGGAATCTCTCTCCAGAAAATATGCTGAGATTTTTACATTAAAAAAATCAAACCAGCAATTAAATAGTTTTCCAAGCCACTTTAATATTTTCCATGCTTTCATTTTTCTTAGAAAAAAACATCACTTTGTGGATGAGCAGAATGGAAGTATTTAACACTGTAAAGAATTATGGAGTGCTTCACAGTCTTTTTTTATCTAAGCAAAGTAACTTTCTTGTATTTTTATTTCCTTGTTTTAATGGGATTTTTTGTTTTGTTTGTTTTTATTTTGCTTTTTTAAGTTCCTCAGTAATAATTATTGAGCTGCATTCTCTATTGTAGTGGATATATATTTCTCCAAAGTTGTCAGTGGTGTGGGTGGAATATATATCTCCTTTGATGCCACTGCACACAAAGCGTCACTTATTATAGATAGCATCGGAATGTGGATCTTTAACCTGTGCTTTCAGGTTTGAAAATTGTCCCAGAAGAATGTCATGATTTAGTTCACAGATCTAAACACACCAATACTGGAGTTTTCACGTCTTTTCAACAGCTCTATAAATACTTTGATTCTGTCAAACAATTCAATTAAATACTAAAGGTAGAATAGTTATGTCCTCATATCATCCACTGATTTCAAGGAAAATTTGAAGAAAAGAGACATTTCAGGATCCAGGACACTTCACTTACATGTCCACTAGTAATCATGCAAAGTTCTCTGAAAAAATTCAAATCCTCTTTGACTTTGATGCAGAAGGATTAGATTAATTATACTACAGCAGTGATGGCAAATATTTTGTCTTCCATTCAAAGTATCACCGATTTTTCAGTATTTTAATGTGATTGCATTTTTGCAATGTTTATAGCTGGTAAATTTGAAACTAATAACTTATTTTATTTGAACTCCACAGATCTAGTTGAGCGCTACAAAATAATACTTTTAAAAACATTAAAGAAAAAAATATGGTGGGATCTATGCAGAAAATATTTTATCCATATTACAGAGGGGCTATTCATTATGTCAAAAGAAAATCATTTTTATTTTATATTGACAAATAAACCTGCAGATGAATCTGCTCCATCTCATAATGGAGGGTCCATAACTTGGGGATATGAACTTGAGTGCTCTTCATCAAACTCCTGTAAAGAAATGTGAATCAAGATTATCATAAGAATTTACACCACAGGAGAAAAACTGAATAAGATTAACAGTATGGTGGTCCCAGGTTGTTTAGAGAAAAGAAAGAACCCTAAAGTTCTGTGGAGACATTACAGATGTGCTTGGCATGGATGTAATAAGGTGGAAAAGGGAACAAATATACTGAATGCATCAAGCTCAGGGAAAAAAATTCTGGTCTGCTACCCAGACAAGCAAAACAATCAAGGCAGATTTTCTCGTTTTTCTGAACAGAATTGTGTGCTCTAAAACCTGTAATAGCACCAGAAAAATCAGTATTTTTTTCAACACCTGATTACCTTTCTCTCTGGGAAATGTTACTCAAGTGGTAGACTGTCTTGCTTGATATTCAGTGATTTCCTGTCTTGCTCCTCTCTGGAAATAGAGTTTATTGCTACCTTATTTACAGAACGAGGGACTGTAACTTGAGCCACAGCATCAGCGAAAGTGTAAGCACACCATTGAATACAGGAGAAAAGGTTGTTCTTTTCAGAAATTGAAGTGCTCAAGTGAGTAAGCCCAATTTACAATTTTTTTGTAATTATTATTTACTACCAACAAAGACACATATATATGTAAATTCATGCATGCATATAGATGGATATGTTCACACACACAGTCTAAGGTGAGGGCATTTGATGATCAACAGCAGACCCTCAGGTCCAGGCAGAACTAGGCTCAAAACTTTCTATTCAACCCAGAATACAGAAATAACAAGATAATTATCCTGTGATTACGCAGCACTTACCTCATGTTGCTTATATGTGAGGCCAACAGTTACTATGCAGTTACTCAAAAATATATGTAGCAAACCTTGTCCTTAAAATAAAGCCAGACTCTTTCTTCTGCCCTTTGGTTTTTAAATATAGTAAATTGACATGCCATTCCCTTTATCAGCTCTTTGTTCTGCTGACTTATGAGACAAACAGAAATTGGTGCAACAAATTTGTGCTTTTAACAGGTTTATTATTACGTTATTCGTTTATGGGGTCTTCTATGTAATTGCACAAAATGATGTTATAAATCCCCACCGGAAATACTTATTCCTCTGTAGCTTGATGCCCGATGTCTAGAGGACATGAGCAGTATGTCTACCTCATCTGCTATTAACACTTCTACACCTCCTTTTGGTCTATTAGAGGACAAAGGAAACAGGGGACAAGGACTAAATGATCGAAATGGATAGAGGAAAAAAAGAGAGAGAGGGAGAGAGAGAGGATTTGAAAATAAGCCAACAAGCACTTACAGCAAAACTAGCGGCAAAACATTTCCTTCACAGCAAAGGTTGAATCAAAACCCTATTCCCCCAGCATATGAATTAGAAGAACAATTGTGTGATTATGATTAAGAAAAAGAGCATTACATTTTATGTTCGGCTATAATTGGTATTTATGACAATTTATGTAAACAGTAATGAAGCCTATGCGATTTTTGTGGGGAAATTGCATTATGACACCAATGATCGTTACTGTTAATTTTCCTGAAGATGATGGCAATCAGCAGGCATAGTTTCATTGTAAATAGGTTAATTTAAAATTCAAACGCTGCTGGTATTTCAAAATGAGTTCACATTTGATTTCTGAAAGCTTTGGCCCTGACTGTCAGGATGTCAGGGAGAAAATGCTTCACAACAGAAGGAAAGAAGGAGCAAATGAGACAGAAAGACTGAATGAGCTTTCTTTCAGGAATGCATTTCACACTGCTAATTCAACTTTGTTTCTAGGTGTGCTGTGATCTAGTGTTTTTCTGCCAGTCATTTGCCCAAGTTCATAGTGGAAGGAGGCTCATGACATCTACAAATCATGGGCAATTCTAGTAGTTTATCGAGTTTAATTATGATGGCCTTGAAAAGGCTCAGTATAAAGGAAATTTCCCCAGTGAAAGGCATAGACATGTTTCTTCTCACATTACACCAAAACTCACCTTATGACATGTCTTTCCTCTCTGCAATGTATTTCAGCATCCAAAAGATCCCCACTGCTAAATAATTTATTATTGCCTCTACTTTTGAATATAAAGGTCTCATAAATAGAAATATAATCAAACTCCCAGCTCTACTGTGTAGGGTAATGCAATATTATATCTTGATTCACAGAAGGGAAATTGAAATGCTAAAATCTGATTTTTTAGTTACCAGCATAACAAAGAAAAGGAAACTGCACACTTTATGAATCCCAGGCAGAGAGAAAACTGAGATCTCGTTATCCTTAGAACTCCTGAGATTAATGACTCCATAACCCTCTCTCTACCTGAACTACCAGTGGATCCTTTTTCATACACGTTTTTATAAACTACTCCAAAAAGTATTTTCCATGTTTACAAGCACTTCTAGAAAAGCACTTTGAAAGCATATTCTTATCCTTATATTGATGTGAATATGAATATCTAAATTACACATTTCTCCATAAATAAGTGGAGAACTGCAAGCTTGGAGGCCAGCTCAGATAAAGACTGTATGTCTTCAGCAGAAGGTCACTTACAAGGACAATAATAACAACTTCTTCAAAATCTAATGACACATTTAGATCAGAATTTGAAATGTACTTAGGCAGCTTTTTTTGTTCTCTTTTTATTGCCAGATAAGATGTTTGATAAGAATCTCTACTGTAACCTTTCAGAATTCATTTATTTAGGAGAACTAAAATAGTGAAACACCAAATGAATTAAGAGTTATATTTCTTGTAATATCAAGTGAAGACAATTTAAATAGTCAAGAAGTACACTATCCAGAGATGAATGATCTGTTCATTTGTTGGTTTAAATGGGATGCATTTGTTGTTTATTATTTGCTACGTCTTGAGAATTTTTTAAGAGTGATATTCAGTCATATAACCAAGATGGGACAAAAAAATATAATTTAATTATATTTTGAGAATTGCAATACCTTATTCTGGCTGCATATGAATTCTTCTAACTGCTTTTAGTTCTCTTTAAACAGAACCAGCTGCTTTTCTAAAACTCTGTTGGAAATCCCAGTTACACTTTTTCAGACGCAGTCCTTGATAAAACACAGGTGAGAAGCAAACATACTTTTCCTGGAAAAGATAATATTTGGGATAAAACAGAATGATGATAACAAGCTGCATGTCCAGATGAGATACAAAACGGAGGTTTGATTCTCTTGTTCTCTTTAAAATTCCTATAGCATTTGCTAAAATTAGACATATGAGGTTTTTTAATGAATCTTTGCACGACATGCAGTCAACATTGGTAGTCATCCATATGCATTTGGGAGAAATCACAGAATCATAGAATCATAGAAATATCTGGTTGGAAACGACCTCTGAGATCATCAAGTTCAACCATACCTGTCCACTAACTAAACCATGTCCCTGAGAATCTCATCTACCCATCTTTTAAACACCTCCAGGGTTGGTAACTAAACCACATCCCTGGGCAGCCTCTGCCAGTGCCTGACCACCCTTTCAGTGAAGAATTTTTTCCTAATGTCTAGTCTAAACCTTCCCTGATGCAACTTCTAGCCATTTCATCTCATCTTGTCACCTGCCACTTGCAAGAAGAGACCAACACTCACCTTGCTACAACCTCCTTGACCAACAGTCACCTCACTACAACCTCCTCTCAGGCAGTTGTAGACAGCGATGAGGTCTCCCCTCAGCCTCCTCTTCTTCAAGCTAAACAATCCCATTTTCCTCAGCCACTCCTCATAGGACTTTTCTCCAGCCCCTTCACCAGCCTTGTTGCCCTTCTCTGGAGGCGCTCCAACACTCAATGTCCTTGTACTGAGGGACCCAGAACCAAACACAGTACTTGAGGTGTGGCCTCACCAGTGCTGAGTAGAGGGTCACAATCACTGCCCTGGTCCTACTGTCCACATTGTTTCTGATATTGGCCAAGATGCCATTGGCTCTTTTGGCCACCTGGGCCACTGCTGGCTCATATTCAGCCAGTTGTCAGTTAACATCCTCAGGTCCTTCTCTGCCAGGCAGCTCTTCAGCCAGTCTTTCCCAAGCCTGTAACACTGTATGGGGTTGTTGTGCCCCAAGTGCAGGATTCGGCACTTGGCCTTGTTGAACCTTATCCTGTTGGTCTCAGCCCACCAATCCAGCTTGTCCAGATCCCTCTGCAGAGCCTCCCTTCCTCCAACACTGCCACCCAGCTTGGTGTCATCTGCAAACTTGCTAAGGGTGCACTCAATCCCTTCGTCCAGATCATTAATAGATATTGAAAAGGACTGGATCCTACTCTGAGCTCTGAGGAACACCACTTGTGACTGGCTTCCAATTGGATTTAACTCCTCTCACCACCACCCTTTGGGCCCGGCCATCCAGCCACTTTTTACCCAGCAGAGGGTATGCCTGTCCAGATGAAGAGAAATGGTATCAAAGGTTTTAGCATGTCCACAGCCTTTCCCTCATCTATTAAGTGGGTAACCTTGTCATAGAAAGAGATGAGGTTTGTCTGGCAGGACACACGTTTCATAAATCCATGTTGACTGGGCCTAATCACCTGGCTGTCCTGTGTGTGCTGTGTGATTGCACTCAAGACGATGTGTTCCATGACCTTACCCAGTACTGAGGTCAGACTGACAGGTCTGTAGGTCCCTGGGTCCTCCCTCCAACCTTTCTCGTAAATGTGTGTAACATTTGTCTCCAATCAAGTGGCAGAATACAAACTATGTTTTTGTTTTACATTCTGAAAATTATAGTAAAATCGTTTAAAAGCTAGGATACAAAAGCACAGGATACGGACCCATTTCATCCAACTCTTCTCATGCATTTTAAAATGCAGCCATTTTAGGAAGTGTCATGGTGTGATAACAATTTTTTTCAGTATTATGGTAGCATAACTGGAAACAGGATCCCAATAATACAATACTATGGAAGCAAAATAAAGGCTTCTCCCCAGACGAGATTATCATTTATACAAATAGACAAAACAAAATATAAAGAAGGAAACAATGGGTAGAAAATCTAATGGAAACAAACCAACTTATTAAAAGTTTTCTGATTCCATTAGATACTGATATTGCTTCCTTTACTTATTTGTCAGATATGGTACCTTTGACAAAACACCATCTCAAAACACATCTCAAGAAGGGAAGTCTTATTCAGAATAGAATTAGTCTGCCAAATCTAGAAACAAATGGAGGAAATAAAGCAGAATGTTAACATATCTCAAAATGCTGTCCAAAAACCTTGCTTATCCAAAATTTGGATATGAGTTACTTCATCTATTTACGGACATTCAGACAAGTTTATCCAGTATATAAATGTCGTAGATGGGATTTCTAGGTTCCTGCTATGGCCAATAGAAACAGACAGAAAGCTCCACAGCCTGACCCAACTCAGCTTCTTAATTGCAAAGACATTAACTCAGAGCTGGATTAACTCCCACTTGGAGTCAGGGTCGGGGCAGCCCTCAGTATCAATACATACTGGGGGATGATATTATTGAGAGTAGCCCTCAGGAGAAGGACTTGAGAGTACTGGTAAATGAAAAACATACATGAACTGGCAATAGGTGCTCACTGCCCAGAAAGCAAATCGTATCCTGGGCTGCATCAAAAAAAGCATGGCCAGCATGTTGAGGGAGGTGATTCTGCCCCTCTACTCTTCTTCAGTGAGAACCCATCTGGAGACCTGCTTGCAGTTCTGGAACTCAGCACAGAAGATACATGGATCTGTTACACTGGGACAAGAGGAAGGCCACAAAAATTATCAGTGGGCTGGAAACCTCTCTTATGAGGAAACTCTGAGAGAACTGGGGTTGTTCAGCCTGGAGAACAGAAGGCTCTGGAGAGACCTTACTGTGGCCTTCTGGTACTTAAAGGGGGCTTGTAAGAATGATGAGGAGAACCAGTTTAGCATAAGCTGTAAAAATAGTACAAGAAGTAACGATTTTAAACTAAAAGGGGGAAGACATAGATTAGATGTAAGGCTTTTTTTTACAGTGAGGGTGGAGAAACGCTGAAACAGGTTGCCCACGATGGTGACAGACGCTTTGTCCTTGGAAACTTTCAAAGTCAGGTTTAACTGGGCTCTGAGTAACCTGATCTAGTTGAAGATGTCCCTATTCATTGCAGGCTTGCTGGACTAGATGATCTTCAAAGGTCTCTTCCAACGCAAATCATTTCCTGATTCTGTGATTCTATGGACACTCAAACACCTTTTTATTAACTGATGAGCAAGTCTACACAACTACTTGAATTTACACGCCTATCTTCTATGCAGCATTAAATCCAGTCTTGGATAGCTAACAGAAGTAGCCTTGTAATACTGTACTGACTTCGCTGATAGCAGGTCACAAGCTCTGACTTGTGTGTGCAAGGCCTGAAGGCTGTGATTAGCAACGCCTGCTCTGTCTGATCGTTTCTTGACTGATCTGCAGCTTTGTTTTATTTGGTTTAGCTGTAAATGCATTCTTTCCTAATTTACAAGGTCTACGGCTGATACAGTTTGCTGTTGTTTATCTTGTGGTGCAACCACAGTTCGTACAAATAGTAGTAATATCAGTTGTTCTATGTGGAGTGAGATATTTATCACTACCACAATGACACAGTGTAGAGAAATAACGACCTAGTGTCACAGCAGAGGACTTGAGATGTGCTGCAGAGAAGTACAGTCACGGATTGATTAAAGGTAGGGCACACATTGCTACTAGAGACCCCACAGTTACTAATAATTTATTCATGACTAGTTAACAACAAACAGACCTGAAGCTGGGAAAAACTAGTTTTAGGGGTAACAAAGAGAGCAAAGAATCAATATTTAACATTCATAAAAAGAAGCATATATAGTACGTTTGGGTATAAGATGAAGGTGCAGACCATTGAAGAAAAGGCAAGGTATAAAACAATACATTTGGAAATACATAAAAATGACCCCACATGAATCCTAGAAATAAAGAGAAGAAACTATCAACATCAGCATGATACTCTTTCCAGTTAAACACTCCAGGTGATGAAAACTCACCATAAACCCTGCTTCAATCACCACCACTACCAAAATGAAATCATGAACCTTGTTATCCTGACAAAGAGTATAATTATAACACCAGGAAAAGGGATGGAAACTCTGAAGTCTCTATATTAATTTCAACTGCATCATTCTTTTTTAGTACTATTAAGTTTGAATTAACAATGATTAGACTTCTAAGATCTCAGTTGTAGTAACAATAAATCTTGATTTTACTTATATGTAATGCGTTTTATCTTTTTGCCTGTAAGCAATGTTTTTAGTGTAATAATGCTTTGTTTTTCCAATGAAAGATCGTAAGTTGACCAGGACTTCTACTTTAGCTGGCAGGGAGTGTGTGTCTTGTCTGTGCTAACCAACTACATTTATTTGATGTCAGTACCCATTAAGATTATTAAATCAGACACTGTCTAACATACGAATGTTGGTGAAGCTTACAAAAGGCTCTTCATAAAGTTACATAATTAGACTTCAAGTACTATGAAACTGTAAAATTTTATTTATTTGTATGTCTCAAATACTCATCTCAATGCAAAACTGTCTGTGTTTGGGGCTTTAAGCAGTTTGGTATCTCACTCTGCACATGTCTAGGGCATGTGATTAGAGAAGGGAGAGGAATTTTCATCTTGTGAATAGTCAAAACCTGAATTACTCTGATTGGGCTGAAGAGATAAAAGCACCCCTGTCTATGCATGTGTGCCCAAACAGTTAGAGCAGTGACTATTCTGGCAGGAGTCTCTTGATGAGTAAGTGACCCCTAAACCCCCAGATCCAACTCCAAAACCATTCAGAAAGGACTTTTGTGCAAACTCCACTTGAAGAACTTTCCAAGAAGAGACACTATGGAAGCACAGCAAGACACCTTCTCTGTGTGCTTCATACATTAATAAGGGACAGAACGCCGTTATAAATAACCGGTGCCAGCAATCCCATGTATGCATCTCCTGCCTTGTGGACTACATTTTCTTTCAAAATCTTTGCTGGATTCATTAGTGGTGATTATTTTTTCTGTTATATTCCATTCTTCCTGTTATTTTTCTTTACTTTATTTAATCTTTCCCCATCCTTATTCTGTCTTTACAAATCTACTTCATTTCTCGGCATTTTTGGGTGAGTGTGAGCGTATTTAGGCTGCTACTATTTGTACAAACCTGTCTTTTGCCAAGTCGCATAATCTGTGTATGGCTTTGATCTGTTAGTGTTTTGTAAAGGCCCAGACTTTTGCTAGGTTCTTGTTGTAAATTGTGAGTTTGACTGAGCTTAAGATTGGAATTCTGAGTAAACCCCTGAAGAGGCTCATGTCACTTTCATGCTGCAGTGCAAACACACAAAAGATCATATCCTATGCCCTTGTTAAACAGGATTGGGGCTTAACAGCAACCATGATCACAATTTGATTTAACTGAATAATAAAAAATGCTTTACTAAGGTCTTATGGAGCTGGTATATTTACATTTTATGGGGAGATCAGCTTGTCTTTCCTGTTCTTCCTCAAGAAATTCAAACTATAGTTACCAAACCTCTAGCAAGTACCCCAGTCCTCCTAAGAATCTAATGTTAGCTGCCTTGAAATGGAAGAACCATAGTGATGTGACACTGCACTTGGGGTTAGACTGTAGCACTTACTTATAAAGTTGCCATCAGTGTCAAGGATTAATCACACTTAAGGAGTGTGATGTTACCTGCAAGTCTAAAGGGGGGTAAAACTCTCAGGTCCCTAGAAATATGCTTCCTGCAACTGGATAATATGTCATAAAATTAAAGACTTGTAGCTCTGCAAAAGAAGAGACGGTGATATTCTGGGTTAGAGTAGGTTTCCACCACGATCACTATTGAGTATCAAAGTCTAAATTAATGTATGGAAACCTCTATATTACAGTAAAAGTCTCCTCACTTCATCGGCCCATGCTTTTCACATGCCTGGCTTTGTTTCAAACAATTTAAGAACAAATGTTCATAAGTTGCTGGAAATGAAGATGAGAATTTACCCCATAATGTCATTAGAATTGAATGTTGTGACTGGATAATGGTCTCCAACAGATAGTGAATATAAGTACTCAAGCAAAGCAGACATGTTTATTTTCAAAGCTGGAGACAATTTTTCAATCACAACACTCAATTTCTTGTTCATTAATTCCATTACAGCATCATGGTCCATTGCCAATGAAAAAGCAAGCAAAAAAATGGAAAGAGCGAGTGACCGAAGACTCAGAAAATCAGACGTTGATTGTACTAGTTAAAAGGCTGAGACAGGCAGAAACCTTTGATGATTAGGTAAATTTTATATGGACATGCACAACATATGTGTAGATCCAAAAATCCATGACAACCATCCAGATGCCAGAATTGCATCCAGAGTAATATCCTTCCTTATTTTGTTCAACAAGTTACTGTTCAGTTCACTACTGACAATTTAATCAAGCTTAAATAGACTGAAACCCACCTGAATCGCCCATTGATAGTGGACTTTTTGGATAGGAATTCGTCCTTATTGATTACAGGTGAGCATAAACACATGTACAGATAAGAAGCCCAATTAAGAATCTCAACAGCAACTTCTTGAAAGAGGTAGTGGAATACATGGAAAAAAAGGTGAAAGAGAAAATACATTACATTTTACCAATGTCAGTAATAACTCCCTTACTTTAAAAAACCCAATTAAAAACATCAGTGATGTCTGAAATTTACAGTACAGAATCTGTAGTGAAATTACCCCATGCTCTGGTCAGCCCTCATTTTATTTTTATTTGTCAGTGCAAAACCATAGCAAAGTTAAAAAAAAGAGTGAACCTCAGTCCTTTTGAAGGTCTACCCTGAACTGACATAAAGACTAACTTAAGCCTCACCATGTTAAAGACATCCTCTCCACCCACATGCCAGCATTGTGGAATTCACTCTCAGAGCTTACCATCTGCCCAGCATGAGCACAAGTGAACAAGGGCATACTGCTAACAAAGAGAGGGGAGCTGTTATTTATTATTCATCAATCTCTAGGGCTTCTTTGCCACTCACAATTAGAGTACTTGCTACAGACATTATTTACGATTTGACAGTTCAATTCAGGTACATCTAACGGAGACAGTACTTGTAGCTAGCAGTCATGTAAACCAGAAGAGTCAGTATCTCTCAAGCATGACATGCACATTATAGAGCAAATGCTAATGAACTGGCCCTGTTGCAAAGAACTTACAACCTAATACGAAGAAGTGAGAGGAAGAGTGGCAAGGTAGGGTATAAAGAGAGCTAAAAGAAGAGAAATATTGCTAAATCAAAACATATACAAATCACTTCTCACACAATGAAAACCTCTGGCTTGGCTTAAGGTCATCCATATATATGACACAGTAATAAGGTATAGTAATATAACAAAATAATAAAGATTCTTCTGTATAATTCTGTATATTCTAAGTGTTCATTTTGGCCCAGATCATGATATACTCACATTTTCTATCCTAGTCATTCACAGAATATTTAGGGTTCTAACACAACTGAATTTAAGTGCTGCAGTAACTTAAGAGAGAGAGACCTTGGCTCACATAGCAACATGGCAACAAATGTGCTGCATTGAATGTTACTGAGATGGTTGATAGCCTTGTAGGAAAATCTGTATCATTTATTAAAGCTGTAGTGATCAAATGAAGTCTTCAATGACTTGCGAAACATAAATATTGAATCCATCTCTAAAAAAAAAAACAAAAGGATGTTTTAGATATTTACAGGTTCATTGGCCTTACTTTGAACCCTGGTGAAATCAAAGACCTATACTAATTAACTCCAACTTTTTCACAGTTAAAATTCTTTTGATTTTTTTTGAGTATTAAAACCTTAAGCAAAGAATTAGGAAGATCTATAGCAAACACTAAGTTGACGTGAGGTCCTGTCTCACTAACAGTCGATAGATAATGCAGGATGCAAAATATTAAGTGCATAAAGTGGGATATATTTATAAAAATATGGAAAAGACAGAGTTTATGACAGTGATTATATTCTGGTTTGTTCAACAATAATATATATTCGACATATTTTTATGAAACCAGAGAAATTAAATACAGTTCCTTGTAAAAGAGTAGTTATTTTCTCCCAAACATTTTTACTTTGACCATGTGGGGTTTTTTTGTCTTTGTACAACCTTCCATCATAACATCATGCACATTTAACGAAGAAGTACAATATTGGCTGGTCTCAATCCAAGACATCTCCATACTTACTATTACTCCTGCTTTAAGGGTGTTCGGTTAGTTTTCATTACATGAAGCTGAGTTGATATCTCAGCCAATTTGAACTAATTTTTGAGACACTGTATGAAATGATTTACTAAAATCCAAATATATTATGTCAAATATATTCCCTTCAGCCACTAATTTTGTAATACTGTCATAAACAAGAAATCAAGTTCTTCTGACAAGATTCGTTCTCCTAAAGCCCTGCTGTTTACTTATTATAACCATCCACAAATACATGAAGGATGAATACACCAAAAATGGAATGAGATTGGAACTTGCAAGATATGAAAAGCTGTAGTTCAACAAAAATAAAATGCGTGGTGAAGCAATCCACTGGTTAGATGAACAGTACTCTGAAACTGACACTACAGAGATTGGCAGGTTACATGACTTATTTCTACCAAAATAATTTAGATTTTAATCAACATAAGTTACTTTCAACTGCATATATCTTTTTTGTTTGCTTATTTGTGTTTTGTTCTTGCTGCCTGTAAAGACAATATGTATCTCAAAAAGTTGTGGAAGAGTCAGATATACTTTCAAAAGTGAGGTTTTGTTCAGGGATAAGATACAGGGGGAACAACATTAAAAAGAAAAAAAAAAACAGAAAACAAAGCAAAGACAAAACAGAAGAATGAAAACATATGAAAGCCTCATTTGTTCTTCATAATCTAAAATGAAAACAGTAACAATGAAAAAGTTTATGTAAAATATTTTCATTCAGTGTGGAAAATACATTTTTATTATTTTTTTAAAACAGCAGCCATGATGGGTATATGGAAGTTACGTTTCATCTCTATTTTAAAACTGGCAATATTTGCTATTACAACTCCTGTTATTACAACTCTCCACATCATGGCAGGCTCTTGATATGATTTTAAAATAGTGAAGTGTTGTGCTACATATGTTTTCCTGACTTTGTGACGAATGAAAAATAGCGGTATACTAAGTTCATATTATATTACCGTATTAATTATAAAGATATGAACAGCTGGGAAAAGTTCCCCTTATTTGATGCTCGTAGTCTAGAAAAATGTCTTAGGTTAGACACCTAAGCCTTTACAGTGTCTAAAATAAGGTGTAACGGGTATCATTCCTGTGTGAAGAAAACTCTTACTAATATTAGGTATACTTGTTGTTATTCAAAAGTAAGTTATTTTATATTTACTCATTCAATATCCTGGTTACCCTTTCTATGAAGTTACTTAATTATGAACAGTGCATTTCCATTGAAACTAAGGTGTATCTGTTTCTTCAGGAAATGGAAGTACACTGCTCAACCTGACAGTTGCAATAGAAGCAATTTGTCCATCTCACTTATTTCAAGAAAAAGAATGTGAGACTTTTATTCATTTATTTCTTTATATCAGGACTTCCAGAAAATTTACATGTCTAGTTGTGTTACACCATAGAAAGTGTTTAGAGGTCAAGAAAGCAGAGCAAGTTGTGAATGACAGCTAAGCAAATGTATGGATTTGACACTAATAAAAATACAAAAGGCCTATATTAATCTGAGAGCCAATCACAATTTTTTGGAAGTGGAATATAGACTTCCTTCAAGTATTTGAAAAAGGGTTCTACAAGTTGTTCATAACATTCCAGCTATTTCCCTTCATCTCACCTAGGACTGAATATTTTCTCTTTTCATATAACAAATCATTAGCATATATTTCCTTTTAGCTAGTGCATGACATACTAGTCAATGTAGTAATCGAAACCAGCCTCTATTTTCCTCTAAAACCTTTCTTATGATTCAGTTTATACATTAGTTTACACAACCATTTTCTTAGTAGTTTAAATCTATGTGGGTTTTGTTTTTCATGAACACATTTTCTTTCCCTGTGTGTCAAACCTACCTTCTGTTTAACTGTAGACTGTTCATTGTCTCATCTGTAGGTTAACCATCTCACCATCCATTAGTACTCCTTAATTTGCCACAAGGACCTATAGTGAATGTTTTGCACTTCTCTATAGCTATAATGATGAGTGATTTTACAGTTTTTCAGGTAACTGAAACTTCAGTAATGTAACAAAAGTGCTTCTAATTTTAGAATTGAACACAACTGCATTATATAGGCTTAAAAATTCTGAATTTTTAGAGTAATATTTCTCCTTTTAATTGTCAGAACACTTAAAACACATTTCATGTTTTGTGTCATCCCTTACTCTACAGCAACCATAGCTGTACTGATAAATAGTACTTTTAACAGTTCATAAAAACATTAAGTCACAAGGCAATAAAGATGGGATTCACCTCACCCAAATTTTACATATTAGGTGATTAATGTAAGATAGCCACATAAAACAAATCTGTTTAGATCAGAAAAGGGTAAGCATTTTTAGAGGGCCATTCATCCCATCCTAAACAATGCTTAAGATGGTAGGATTACTTTTCCATGTAGAGGTTTCAGTCTCACCATGATTTACAGGGTTACAATGACTACTATAGACATGATGCTTACTTAAGTTGTCTAAATGTGAGTAGTTGGTCCTATCCTGCAAGCAAACAACGAGAAAATGTAGTATAAACAAACAACTTGAATTTGGTCACCATTATTGTACTTGACATTTTTATTATGACATTTCACACATCCACATTTTTTTAATGCAGTGATTTTACAACAACCGTTTTGTTGTTGTTGTTACAGCTTTGATTTTTAACTGGAGGGTTTTGTTACGGAGGAGAGTGCCACTCAAACAACACTCCTCCAACAGGATTTTCAAGCGTGCATGAAAATATTTGCCTTCTTTCCAGTTTATGTAAAAAAAATAAATGTAAGTCAAACAAATGGATGACAGACCTAAGAAAGAGAGTGTGGTACTGTACTGTGAGAAGTAGAGGCTCTGGTTACAGGGACTATAGAGGGCAAACAAGACAATGTAAATCCTACAAGTTGTGGCTATAATGAGAAAAAGCTGATACAATCCCTGACTATCTGAGCAGATAAGTAGGAACAGAAACTGGTTTAACATTTATATATGACAAAGATAAAGCAGATCGTAGAATTTCTCTTATTTTTATGCTCTTAATGCTAGTCTTTCAAAAACAATGATGAAAAATTAGGAAAGATGGGGAAACAAACTACAAAAATTATTTAAGAGACGTGGAAAATGCGTCATAGTGAAACACTTAAAGAGCTCTACCTATTTACCTTATCAAGAAGAAGATTGAGAGGTGATTTGATTAAAGTGTCTAAGTACCTTCACAGGGAGAAAATACTAACTACTAAAAAGCTCTTTAATCTAGCAGAGCAAGGTATAACAAGAGACAATGTCTGAAGCTGAAGCCAGACAAATTAGAAAAAAAGCACAATATTTTTTAACAATGTGGGTGATTAACCACTGGAACAAACTGCTAAGGGAAAAAGTGGATTCTTTTTTGTCTTGATGCCTTTAAATCAAGCTTGGATACCTCTCTGGAAGATTAAGCATCTTGTGAAGCAGCTAAGTTTTGAGAGAAACTTCAAAGAGGAGAGGAAAGTTTACGTAAGGACAGGAAGATCTTTTAGTGGGCTTGTTGTGGAGATATTCCATTGGAAATAAGGACTTACAGTATTCAGAAAGTCCATTTTAATGATCTCATTGTCCTCTCTGCCTTTAAAATCTGTGAATCATGTAAATCATAAGCAAAGCCTGGCCTCAGCCAGAGCTTTATGGAATACAATACATCTGCATCTGGGAAGGAAAGTCCATTGAAGTAGAATTAACTGGTTTACCAAGGATCTTCATTTTTGAATTTCTAAGTAACAGAAAGTCAGAAATATTGTTTTCTATCCTTGAATCTTTTCTAAATTTCAGACAATTTCCCCATTCTGCACTGGGACAAATTGCAGGATGTTTTCTTCTCACTGAGACTTGCAATCATTTTCACGAATGATGTTGTATGAACAGATTTTCTGCTTGTGTGGGTCTCCTGCAGCCTGACCTATGGTGAAATTATAATCACCACAAAGCAGCAATGCAATAACAGAAAACATTGCCGGAGAGTCATCAGGTCTTTGGTTATGAAATAACGTTTTAACTGTCCTGAGGTGTGGTTTTGCCTCATGTTGTTTGCATTTACACTGAGTGCTTAGACATAAAGGAGCAATATAATTTGTATGATAGAAAAAGTGCAAATCGTGTGTTTTTAGTGGAAGAAAAGACATTTCATGGCTGTTATAGAGAGCTGGGGAAAGAAGTCACCCAAAAGGAAGGAACAAATTAGTAGAAGGGTAAATTCCTTGTAGTAAATACATGTTATTTGCGTTTGACTGTGCTCCAGCCCTGTGTCCAGCAGTGTAGAATACATTCAGCTGCATATTGTGTGCTGTTGTGTGCACACGTGTCTCTGCAGAAGAAAGGCATTCATTTGGATTATGTCCCTGTATGCTGCTGGAGATGTTTCTTCCTGTCTGAGTATGTGTTATGCTATGGATGTATGAAGGCATAGATTTCAAATACAAACACATGTGTTTGTGAATGATTAGATGAATAATACTTTTTTCCCTAGCTGTTACAAAGAATTTCCTATCTTGTCCCCTCAAGATACAACCACAAATTAAAGAAAGCTGGCAATTACAAGCTGCTGCTGCTGCTGAACAAGAGAACAGGGAAACAGGGACAGTGGCTGTTGGCAGAGGGTCCTTTCTTCCACCTTTTTTTTTATTTCCTTTTCTCCTGCCTTTCTTTTGGTTTAAGACAAGTTTAGAGGCCAGTATTTCTCCTCTGCACTCCATTGGCAGTTCCAGCCTGGAGCTAGCTTGTTATAACCTACTTAGTCAGTTGGGTGCTGTCAGTCACTACTTCAGAATCAATGGTTGCAGATGTGAGATTGGATGCAATGTTGTTTCCCCCCGCAGTAACAAGCAGTTAATAGATTTTATTTTAATTATTCTAACTGCTCTGTCTTATAAAAAAGGGGAACAAAGTTAGGGGAGTTGCAGCTGATTTGTTGATAAACACACGCTCATCAAAATGAGGTGAAATCTTTTGAAGTAACAATTCTGTGTCCAAGTGTAATAATAATAATGATGACACAAATCATAAATTCATCCTATAGGGAATCTGTTTGAATGAATCCGAAATGTCAGTTCATCAGGATTTAGTAAAAGAAAGATTCAGCAGGTCTGCCATCAAGGGATTGTGGTTTTCTTGTTAAAAAAGAAAGAACAAATATATTTATATTTGGAAATTCTGAACATTTTTATTGTTCTCCTTGTATTATTATTACTACTGCTACTACTACTGCTACTACTACTACTACTACTACTACTACTATTTCCTCCAGAGAAAATAAAAAAATTGATGCTTCTGCTTGCTTTGGAGGGATGGTCATGATTGAAAATTGTCCTCAGATTTATACGATTTTGCACATCTTTGTATCAAATTACTCTCATGCAGAATTCTCCCGGATGTAGCTGGTTTTCAGGGAGAAGCAAGAGGGCGAGTGTGGGTAGTTACTTGTTGCAAAACCAGTGCTGATTTTTCCTGATGTTGTTAGATCAGGTTGTCATTGCAGATCTGAGGTCTTAATCGCATTCCAGAAAATCTCAGCTTTATCTTTAACACTATTCTTTAGGAAATATGAGTGTTTCAGGGCAGCAGATTTTTAGACCAATAATGGGAACACAGCAAAAGAACGTTGTAAATTACATATGCACAAAAGTGCTTGCAATAATTAGGACTACTCTGTGTGAAAGAAGACAAAGGCTACATCTCAAAAGTATCAAGACCTTCATGAGTGCGCCCTAGACCCCAGTGGCTGGAACAACAGATTTTTCTTCCCAGAAGATCCAGGGAGGAAAACCAAGGCAGAAGACTGCAGGTCTCTTCTGCTGAAAAAATGAGATATAAATGGGAAACATTATCATTGATTCCACTACTTGACTGTCGTTTCATTGCCTTTCTCCTGGTGAATTTATCATCTTTCCTGTGGCAGCAAGAGCTGGGGAAGGGCAGGGGAACCAAAAAAACCCCAAAAACCAACAAACAAGCAAAAAACAAAACAAAACAAACTTTGATATCAATAAATAAGCAAATATTTCTCAAGCTTTTCACAGAAAGTGAAAAGCCAAATAGCAAATGTGAAGGGTATGAAAAGGAGGAAGAAAATGCCTTCTTTTACATCCAAACATGGGCAGTGTAAGGAAAAGACAGAACTAGAGTTCTCATATCTAGTGGGTTGTGTTACTTCAGGAAGGCACAAATCCTCCTTTAACTGAAGTTAACAGCAGAAATACTGCAGTTCAGGTTAGGCCTTATATGATTGTTTTCAGGAGGGGCAAAATTTTAGCACTCATTTGTGGAACATTTTAGTTGCAATATAAAGAAAAATAAAGCATTAAAATTTTAAGGAGGTGATTCGAATTCTCATATACCTTTGGCTAAAAATTGTTGTTTGACCAGGCAGTACATAGAGATATCATCACTGGGAGACTGGAATAGTTTCATTATCACCTGGAATTACCTCCAAGTTTCCACCATGTGAACTGGGATCTGTTCTCTGTTTTCATACCTGCCTCACTGCATTTCTGAGCACAACAAAAACCCCTCACCTTGTGAAAAGAGGGGCCTTGGTTCATAGGCTGGTGGTCAGAAGATTCTGTTTTCACCAGGACTGCTGAATTCAGTGGTCTTGTATCAATGCACCAGAAAAAGGGTCTAATTTCCTTGGGATTTTAAGCTGAACACCAGTGATGATACACTCAAACCTGTAAGGAAGTTGTTTCCAGTTTCTTTTATTCATCTTTGGAAACCATTTAGAGATAAATGTTATAACTCCAGATACTGTCATAGGCAACTTATGTTCTACGGGGTTCATGAGTCTGCTTTTGGCTACCACCATCATATGGTTCTTAGTTGTGAACGTGGATATCGGAATAAATTATTTTGTGTGAATGAGAAGCTTTAAAAAGCCCTCACCAGTGGAAATTTAGAACAAGCATTTTTTAAAGCAAGTGAAAAACGTAAAAATAAAATGGACAGGACATAAAAACTAAAAAAAACCCCATAGTTCTATCCATATATGCATTTAATATAGAGGTTAGGAATATATTTTATATATTAAAAGGAAAAATTTTATTATTGCTATAATACATGTTTTTTCCAAATCTTGAAGCCCTCAAATGGCTGAAATTTACCTACAATGGCAACCTTCCTAGAGCTGCCAAATACTGCAATGTTTGACTACTCACCCATCACAGTTGCCCATATTTCAGTGTGAAAGTGTTGCCCTGCGAGAGATTTTACTTGTCATTCACTTATTTATTTAAATTGCTTCTGCAAGGCCAAGTGAGTTCTGGGAAATGTACCAGACTGTTGTCCCTAGAGACTCAATTTCTCCTACTTATCTAAAGAAAAACTATGCAAAAAATTATTTACATCCAAAATGCTATACTCCCTCTTCCCTTCCTCTTCCCACACAAAACCCCACAAATAGAAGTGCAGATACTATTTCATGGAAAAGTTCAGTTTCTAGTCAGAAACTTAGAGTCACAGTGGGTGTACCCTACCTAAATTTGAATTTGGCTGAAATTTAGGGAGTCTTTTCTAAGAAAGCAATTAGAAACACTTGTTCTCTGTTCCACTTGCTCCTGGCAGCACTTAGTGCCTCTTGGGATAAAGCATCAATCTACCTCAGGCTGAGCAATCCTCATCACTACATTCGCATATAGAATTAATAACATATATTCCACAACATTCTGGTTATATTAAGTACTCCTCTTTTTCTTTTTTTTTCTTTTCAGTTGGCTTGTAAATAAAATGTTCTTTCAGAGAACAGAAAATTAATCTGAACTCCAAGTTCACGTTCCTTATTTTCTAGAAGACTGTTCTAAATATTAGCCTATACAGAGAACTAGATACTTCCTCTTGAAAAAAGAATTTTATGAATTTCCATAGTCAGCATAATAGAAGAAATTTGTCTTCTATACAGCAGAGTTCATAAGATAGTAAAATAAAATAATCAGTCTCAGTCTAAACATGACCCTGGATGCTTTACCATTACTTTTGAAAACAATATTATATCACAGTGTTTTTATCTTTGCCCAATTTTACTCCAGGTTTCTAATGTTTCATTTATTTAGGAACTCCACCACTCACATTATTAAGTTCTTTCATTTCAATGTGGTTTTTTTTTTTTTCATTTACTCTGACATACTACCTGGTAACCGACTTAAGAATTCTGACTGACTCAAAGAAGAGCTCTTGGTCTGGGATATTTTCTAGGAATCAAAGTCTTCTCCTTTTTCTGTGATAAGAGAGTGAATAAATTTAAAAATTTCATGCATTTTATCTTCCTATATTAACAATAAATAGAATGGTAAATTAAGATCATACATGTAGATCTCAACCTCAGTGACTGTTTATCTGCCCGTAATGCTTTGACTGAGCATGTAATTTTTCTGGAGGTTATAAGATCTCTGTGAAATCTTAGGATCCAGATATGCTGTTGTCTGTAAGAGGTTCTTCCTTTCTTCCATAACCTATTCATAATAGAGAAAGAGAGAAAGAGGAAGAGAAGGGAAGGGAAGGGAAGGGAAGGGAAGGGAAGGGAAGGGAAGGGAAGGGAAGGGAAGGGAAGGGAAGGGAAGGGAAGGGAAGGGAAGGGAAGGGAAGGGAAGGGAAGGGAAGGGAAGGGAAGGGAAGGGAAGGGAAGGGAAGGGAAGGGAAGGGAAGGGAAGGGAAGGGAAGGGAAGGGAAGGGAAGGGAAGGGAAGGGAATCAGCATTTACTAAGAACTTTCCTGGACATACGACTTCATCAGCTATGCTACTTTTCCCTAGATTTTTTTGGTTTCCTTTGAGCTTCATTAAACCCAGGCTTTTTAGTTACTGACAATGTACACCAACTTGAATGAAACATCAAGTTTATACTTATTTATTATGCTTTTTTTTTCTTCCTGCTTTCTATGAGATGCGTACTGGTCTCTTCTCCCACATAATGAGATAAAACAGGAGGAAATGTCCTCAGGTTGCATCAGAGGAGGTTTAGATTGCATATTAGAAAAAATTTCTTTACAGAAAGAGTCTTCAAGCCTTGGAACAGGTTGCCCAGGGAAGTGGTGGACTCACCATCCCTGGAGGTGTTCAAAATATTCTTCAATGTGACATTTCAGGATGTGGTTTAGATGGATGGGGGTGTAGGGCTGATGGTTGGACTCAGTCTTAGAGGTCTTTTCCAACCTCAATGATTCTATAATTCACAAGTTTATATTTATATTTTATGTTTACTTCATAATCATTAATGAAGGTAATAAATAACATAAAATCTCACAATTATTCTTCAACAAGACACACCCTTCTTAGAAGTGACATACCTGTTGCTTGTCTTTTTCCCCAGAAAGAATATTACTCTTTCATCTGGTCTGCTAAAAGGTGAAAGTGGGACAGTAGGCTGCCTATTTGCTCTTGTCCTGGCTCCTGTTGAGAGCTGGTCAAATCATTGAAATGGAGGACAAACTGCAGTTTCTCTGGGACATACTAGTTTAAGATAGGCTTCTGGAGAGCTGGGTAGAAAGGGCATGACTTATGCAGCCAGTAGGAAACCTGCAGCCAATATACCTCAAGCAATTAAACCAGTGGCTGTTTCTTCCTTCTTAATCTGGGGCTTTGAGAGTTAGTTTTATATGTTTTCAGATAATCTGTTTGGTCATTCTTCCTCTTCTCACTTTCCCACCACTTTTCTTACAAAGTTATCACATAGTTTAAGTGTTACCATAAGTTGTGTAAATTCTTTAGGTGATAAACCATACAATTTCACAAGATTAAGCTAAAGCTAATAAACAGAACAGTCAGTGTGGCAATTTACTGTCACAGCTAATGAACAAGCTAAAATAACCTCAAGACCAGCTAAGACAGGTCCAAGCAAAGTCTGCCAGATCTTGAGGCTTTACTCTGTTCAGTTAATACAAGCCTTAACCTATTGTAAATATGAGCATGTTGTTACTGTAAAGCCCTGGCTTTCTTAGCATTGGTATAGCTTTATTTAATGGACTGAGTGGCAGATTCAGCTTCAGAAAGGAAGGAAAAAGGAGGGTTTTCTTTGGGACTCCTCATTTTGAGCTTACCTCTGTACACAGATACCCTGTACAACCAGAGACACCTTGAACATCCTGCTTGGTGCTGCAGAAAGTCACAGGTTTTCCAGAGTTTCTTGACCATTTCGGTCAATACTACATGGATGCCCTGCTACTGCTCCAGGACATTTCACAGGTGACTATGAACATGTCAATAAACAACTGAGCTGAGCTCTAGTTTTCCAGAGGTTGTGATGGGGAGGTTCATTGGTTTAGTTTTTCTTTTTGGCTTCTTTATTTGGTTGTTTATTTAGCTACGGTTATTTTGATATGTTCTTAGGCCATCTGTAAACTTTTAATGTTTATACTGCTTCCATTAGAATTGTTTTTGTAAATTTAATGATATGTTCACATCCTGCTGATGTAAGCATCCCTATATCTGTATATCCATTTGGACTTCACCGTCTGAAACGTAGGTGTTTCAAACAGATATTAAAAATTAAAAATAAAGAGCCTGAGTGGTCTTTATTAGTCAAGCCAAAAGAACAGGCTCTTTTAACATTTTGTTTTCCAGTCCTTTGTATAACAGAGATGCCGGTAAGAGTTAAATTCTATATTTATTTGGTGGTCTGATTTAGATTTCTTAAGAATACTGGACACAAAATCTTTCAAATATAATTAAACAGGAATATATAAACTAAAATATGACTCAAAGCTGAAGGACAGGAAGAAAACCACCAGAAAAATGAATGAAAGTCTTTTTGAAGGTCAAAAGTGCTTGCTATGGGAACAAAGTATAAAGAGAAAGGAGGTTTTACCTCTGTTTTTTATTCTATTAAGAGGCACCACTCCGAAAGGTAAGCTACAGAAAGCACGTTGCTGTGCTTAGTAAGCACAGGCAAAGTAGGGCATAAAGGGCGCAGTGACTTTACCTGTGCAATGCAGGTGTTGAGAAACCAACTGCTTTATTTAGTCTTAGAATTCCAGCAACCTTTTCTTTTATCCAGAGGCTGTTGAATTAGATCATAGGGAGATGTAATAGAATAAGCTCTTGCTGTTTGGCCTCAAATCTGATGTAAAAGTATCAGCTATGCTTGGGAAATGAAGATTTACTCAGAGCCTGCTTCTCTCCTTGAGCTCACCTTTGAAATTGGCAGTAGCATTGCCAGCCTGTGCCAAACCTGCATCAGGGTGATGGGGATACATCTCCGCCAAGACCCAAACACTGCGAGCTTCTTTTTTGACAGGATGTCAAATACTTATCAGTAGTTAACTGCTTTTGATTCCTTGTTACTTGGCTGGATCTGAACTGATAATCTCACTGAAAGACTACAAAAGCTATGACTGGTTCTCTTTCCCTTCCATGCTCAAAGATCACAGAATCATAGAATCTTCCGGTTGAAAAAGAACTTTGAGATCAACCGCATCCATCATCCACTAAACCATGTCCCTTAAAAACTCATCTATTTAAACACTTCCAGGGATGGTGAATCAACCACCTCCCTAGGCAGCTGTTCCAGTGCCTGACCACCCTTTTGGTAAAGAAATTCTTCCTCTTATCCAGTCTGAACCTCCCCTGGCACAACTTATGACCATTTCCTATCACCTGTCACTTGAGAGAAGAGATCAACACTCATATTTCAGACTAAAATTAGCCAGGAAGTCCTAGAATTGCGAAGTTCAAAATCAAATCCAGAACTTCAGGAAACCTTACCCTACTGGGCAAATGTTTCAAGAAAGTGGAAAGGGAAGGAAGGTAAGGAAGAAAAGCAAACTTTTTGTAATTCATGTATAGTAATTCATGACATGTATAGTATGTCAAGCCTTCCCAGCAAGTGCAGAAAGAGACTGTATATATTGCCTAAGAATGATTTGTTCCCAAATTGAGATTTTGTATACATGCTAATATTTTTGAAAGTCCTTAAAAAAAGGAAAAAAATATTAATGTAATGAAAATGAAGCGGCTTCTAAATGTTTCTTCTTTCTTATTCTAGTCAACAACACTCCAGGTCTTCTGACTGGCTTCTTTCCATCTAGCGCCACTTTTTAAAGTTGGTGAATAGCCTCATCCCCATTTGTCTGCAATTCTGGAAATAATTTTGAAATTCCTGAAATATTCCATCCAAATTATTTGTAAAATAACTGCAGACCAGGAGTCCTTCTTATGGCTTCAAGAAACCTAGGTGATATGGTTAGAAATAGTTTTGAAAGTAAGAAAGAGATGACTCAAAAATAATTAGGAGACAATGAAATACGCTATGGTTCTGAGTGTTCAATGTTTAAGCTTTATTCTCTCTCTTTTTTCTATTTTTTCCTATGAAATGTATTTATTTTAATTTACATTTAGATTAGTTTCACAGCAGCAGATGGAAGGAATTTAAGTCAATTTGCAATAGGAAACATACATTCTAGTCAATGAAAAGTCAAAGAAAATTTGCAACTGCCTCTTGCTCTCCCTTTGGACAATTGTCTACAGAATAACCTGCATCATGAAAAAAAAAATTTCCCAAGGCTAAATGGGCTCCATGACTTAGTGGTGACAGAGGTAGCAAATAATGCCAATAAAGAAACTTGCTCATAAATCTATTTAAAATCTGACTGGTATAGCTAATGTCAGTCTGCATGACAGCAAATCAAGAAGTTCTGTTAAACAAAACACTTATTTTGATTAGATCAGGAGTGTGATGCATCCCCGTCCAAGCTACAAGTGATTTTCTGTGTGTGTTGGAGTACAGCAGTTCCATTTTTCCTAAATTCAGATAACTACTAAGGAGCTTGGATCAAAAGCCTCTCCATCTCAGTAGGAAGTGATAAGTGCCTCTACCCTATGATTCAATGCCCCTAAAATCTGTGTTAACTTCTAAGGGAGGCTATTATTTTCCATTGACTACAGAATGAAGCTATTCTCTGAGCATATGAAAAAAGTAGCATGATGAATATAGGCTATAATATTCTTGTCTGTCTCGTCTTTCCTACATGTAACGCTGTGGAATGAGATAAGTCACTATAAAATATGGATTAGAGATAATAAAAGTATTCATCATGGCTGCTTAAGGACACACACTTCAACCCTTACTGGACCATGAATGATAATGTTAAGCAAATAACCTGTCACAGGCAACATCATACTTTCATTTAGATATTCAAACAGGTGATAACACCAATGACTTCTTGTCATTTCCCATAACGTCACAGAATCTCATGGAATTTGAGATGTTTCTCCCTGGCAGGAGGAGGCCTCTCAGGCTTCCCAAGAACCAAAGTCCACCTTCTGTTCCTACGCCTGACCGGCTGTCACTGTTGCTCCTTACAGATGTTTCCCTAATCTCATCTCAAGGGCTGTCAAAGATAGACACTGCACAGCTTCAGCAGATCAAACTTTTCTATTGCTTCTCTAGCTTCACTGTCATGATCTTTTCCTAATATGTAAAGTAAATTTTCCCTGCTGGAATTTAATAACTTTCTGTCTTTCCAGTGTATCAGGACAATGAAAAATAAAGATTATTACTGTGTTTGAAGGCTATGCTCCTAGTTTGAGCAACATCCATTCAATCCCTTCTCCTAAGTGATGTTTTTTTAAGATTTCTATTTACTAGCCTTCCCACCGTTCTCATTAATTCCCCCCTGTTTGTCTTGAAAAACAGCATGTAAACTAGACAATGTCCTTGCTGAGGCCCAAAGCTGAACAGGTTTTGTAGGAATGACTTTCAATTACGCATCCCAGCATAACGTTTGGCTCCATTATGACAATGATGTCATATCACTGGCTATGTTCATCTAATGATCCATGAAAAAATCATGTTGTTTTTTTTTTCCTTTTGATCTGCTGTCTGAGCAAGAGTTTTCCACCCTGTATTTTCACAATCATTATCCTTTTAGGTATTAAAAACTGTACTTGCTTCTATTGAGAAGAGTTAACTTTTTGTGATCTCTTATCTCAAATTCAAGTTCACTGTAATTATGTGCTGTCAAATATTTGCTCTCCCTCTTGTTCTAATGTCATCTACAAATGAACATTCAGATGATTGAGAAAAATATTGGGTAGAACTAGACCCCATAAATAAGAAAACAGACACATTTCTCTGCAACCTAAAGGAGAGAAAATTAAGAAAGACAAACTCTAGAGTTTACTTTTTTACTCTCATTGGATTAATTTATAAGCCATGATCTTATTAATATTAAAATATACAGTACCATTAGATGGCATTCATTGTTATATGGCATAGTTTCCAGGTTCTGCTGGACTAATAAAACCCTGATATGCAGTGCAAGTGACTTCCTCCATGCAATTCTTTCAACTAGCTCTTAACACTCAGTATGTAAATTATGCTTGTTTATACTGCCAATTTACCTCCTATTTAAATCACTCTGGAACTTGGCCTATTGCGTTTGTGTTAATCTGCCTGGCAGGATTTGGCCTACATCAGACATGAAGACGGAGGAGGGATGAGGAGAGAAAGAAAAATGAAGTAATCCTCAAACACTTCTACACATTGAAAAATGAACTAAGATAAGCTATGTAAAAATGTTTCTTTAAATTTCTAACGCATTCTCCATTTTAAATACTTATTTCCAGAGGGTTAATTAGAGTATAATTCTTCCTGCAAGAGGAAAATAATTGCCTACCAAGCTTGAATTTGGCAAAGACAATCTACATCACATTGTCATTACAACTGAACTTATTTACCTAATTTTATTTTATTTAAATATCAAGCAAATATTTTTAAGGCATGGGGCAGGGGGGGAAAGCATGAGAAATCAAAGGTTTTAGTTAATTTTTTCCCAATATTTGTGCAGAAAAGTACAAGTACATTAAAAATATCAGCTCATAGATATGGAGTCTTCTCTGAAAAACATCCTAAGTTGCTAATTCAGATAAGTTGCACTGGGTGGTATTTACTGTATGTGTTGAAGGCAAAGCTACTAAGACTGTATATTCTCAAGGTATTATTTTTTCATCTAAGTTTTACTTTCAACCTCCATTTCTTCTTCTGTTAATCTGCTTCAGATTCAGTTCTTTTCCAAAACTTGATTTCCTCATGTTAAAATGTAAGCCAACTGACTAGATAGGTGAAACTTGTGAGTTTATCAGGTACATTCTCTAGCAATTTGCCAGAGACTGTAGATGTTTCTTCCTTAGCATGGGAGCTCCATGTAAATGGAATTTGCATGTCTTAGCTTTATAAATTGGTGGAACACACCTGATGTCCCTGAAAAATGCTTGTCATTGGGTCAGATAAGTCAGAAAAACAGCTAGTATCGTTGTATCTGTAGGGTTTAGACTAACTCAAGGGCAATGATATATAGTGAAATACAGAACAGTGAGAAATTGGAGAGCGAATAGAAAATTATTAAGTTGTTGGTTTGTGAACTGAGACCACACAAACAAGTGAACATCATCTATACTCAGGGGTAAAACAATCTCACACATAGAGAACTGGAAGTGGTTATGTTCTTCTCCCTCCTGCCTATATTTGGATAGAGAAGTAAGAAGTCCAGCTCTGAAGGTGGAGAAGAGATTAGAAGGAGGAAAATAAGCATGTAAAGCTGAGGGCACAGTTATAAGGTGATAAAAGAGCAGCAGTAAATTCCTGATGAAGATGATGGCAATTTTCTAGAAAACAACTGCTACAAACAGTGGTGGTAATGATAAAAATGTGACCAGTGGACAAATATAAAAACAAACAAGTTGAAACCATAGGGAGGTGGGTAATAGGGAACTTATTTTTCAGCAGGGGTAATTCCCTTCCAACACTGATGAATAACTTTGCATTCGTCCTCTGTGGGAAAGAAATGAGGAAACGATGAGTTTGACTTCTTTCAGGGATGAAAATAATCCCCTGTTTCTTGGCTAGTAATCATATTAGTTTTAATGACTCAATGTGGTAGAATGACACAGGTGTCAAAGTAGTACAATGTAATTTAATTTGGGGACCAAAGCTGGTCTTTTGTTTGTTTTATAGTTTTATGTTTGTTCAGTAAATTTCACAGATTAGCAAATTAGAAGACCACAGAGCACCTCAAAATTAAGAAATGCTGGCATTTACTCTCTTCTCTACAGTCCTAATTTAGTTTCTTTGTGTTAGAGTGAATTAAGAGTCCCTCAACTGCATGCTTAGAAAGATTTTAAGAACAGGCATCAAGAAAGCTAGACATATCACCTTCTCATACACATACATACTCGTACATACAAAAAACCAATTTCCCTTTCCAAAGCAAATATACTCACCAAACCCACTTCCTTGCAATCTTTGCAAGTCCTGGCTAACAGAGAATCCTGAGCTTAAATGTTGGCATGCAGCTTCTTAAGGTACAAATTGTGACATTAGTTATAAAATAAAACTGAACAAATACAAAATTGCATCCTGGTTTTGGTGGTTGATATCAGTGTTTCTGCAATGCAACTCACATATTCTGACTAATGTATCAGGACCTGTGGGAGTTCAACAAAGAGTAAATCTCAGATCAGAAAAGGTTATCTGCTTTTCCTTCACACAATGAATTCCCCCACAGACTGGTTGGTGGGGCACATTCAACACATAACTCAATTTTCACTTCAGTTTGTCAGCTCACCTTTAACAAAAAAACAGGATATTGTCTTTCTTAGTCTAAGGCGATCTTAGCAACACAGGGGAAAGGAGAAACAAATATGAGGAGATATTTTTTTTAATGAAGAGTTGTTAACTTGCAAAAATAACCCTTCTTTTTATTCTTTAGATGCTAAAACTGCAGCATCCACAATTTTTGAGCAAATGAGGTTTTGAAGTGTCCCTTGTGATGACAGGATCAGTACAAGAACCAATTGTGTTCAGTTTATGTACCAACAACACAAAAGTAGAAAAAAAATGCGCACAAAGGAGGCAAAATTTGCTGATGATGCATAACTGAGGAGAAAAAAACATTAAAAAAGAAAAAAAGAAGAAAGATAACAGTGTGAATTTACGAACTCAAAATTATCAGAAACACAAATGTGGGTATGAGTTTTAGGAGGTTTAATATAGAGAGGGGTGAGGGAGTAGACAATGAAGTTAGGTAGGACTAAGGTAAGGGAACATGAAAGGGAAAAATAACTCTAGTAGGCACCAGACTATTAATATTATAAGCGAGGGAAAGCTTCAGTGGAGACAGGGAGTATAACTTAAAAATACTTGGAACAGTTGGTAAACCACCGTAGAAACCACAGTAAATAAAAACATAAGGATAATAAAGAACTGGGAGAAATTTCTATAAGAACACTTCTGAGTCTACTCTTTTTTGACAAGCACAAAGGTTCACTACTGCTTCCAAACTTGGGCTGATTTAAGACTTCAACACAAGTAATCTTCCAGATAGCAGTTTTGAACTGACTCTTTCTTATTCGCAGCTCACTCCAAACTAAAATTCAAAACGAATCTAGGAAAAAGAAAACAATGATTGAGTTTTATTAACGAGGAAAAAGAGATTTACACATTTTTGCAAACAAACTCCTCTGGTTCCTCTTTCTATTTAAAAAAAAAAATCACACCTTTTTTTTTTAAGAAATTTTCTGTCTTGTTCTTTCCCTTTAGGGTTTTGGGAATGAGGGTGCGTATATTTACACCTCTAAAAATATGTACAGTATCACAGTATCACACTATCATAAGGTTGGAAAGAACCTCTGAGATCATCAAGTCCAACCTATAACCCAACACTAACACCAACACCAACACTAACACCAACCATCATCTAAACCATGGCACTCAGTGCCTCATCCAGTCTCCCCTTAAACACCTCCAGGGTCGGCGACTCCATCACCTCCCTGGGCAGCGCATTCCAATGGCCAATCACCCTTTCAGTGAAGAACTTCTTCCTCACATCAAGCCTAAACTTTCCCTGACGAAGCTTGAGTCCATGCCCTCTAGTTCTGTCACTGGTCACCCGAGAGAAGAGACCAACCCCTGCCCGACTACAACCTCCTTTTAGGTAGTTGTAGAGAGCAATGAGGTCTCTCCTGAGCCTCCTCTTCTTTAGACTAAACAGCCCCAACTCCCTCAGTCGCTCCTCATAGGGCTTGTGCTCCAGCCCCTTTACCATCTTCGTTGCCCTCCTCTGAACACATTCCAGTATCCTGACATCTTTCCCAAACTGGGGGGCCCAGAACTGTACACAGTATTCCAGATGAGGCCTGACTAGTGCCGAGTACAGGGGGATGATAACTTCTCTGGTTCTGCTGACTACACTATTCCTGATGCAGGCCAGAATGCCATTGGCCTTCTTGGCCACCTGGGCACACTGCTGGCTCATGTTGAGCTTCCTGTCAACCAGCACTCCCAGGTCCTTTTCTGCCTGACTACTCTCCAGCCACTCTGTCCCCAGTCTGTAGCTCTGCATGGGATTGTTGTGTCCATTTGGACTTATTAAACATCATCCCATTGGAATCAGCCCATCTCTCCAATCTGTCCAGGTACCTCTGTAGGGCCATCCTACCCTCTAGCAGATCAACCCTTCCTCCAAGCTTGGTATCATCTGCAAACTTGCTGATGCTGGACTCAATACCCTCATCCAGATCATCAATAAAGATATTAAACAGGACCGGACCCAACACCGATCCCTGGGGAACACCACTGGTGACCGGCTGCCAACTGGGTGAGACACCATTCACCACCACTCTCTGGGCTCAGCCATCCATCCAATTCCTAACCCAGCACAGAGTGCTCCCATCTAAGCCACGGGCTGACAGCTTCTTTAGGAGTCTACTGTGGGGGACAGTGTCAAAGGCCTTGCTGAAGACCAGGTATATCACATCCACAGCCTTCGTCTCATCCACCATGCGAGTCACATGGTCATAAAAGGAGATCAGGTTGGTCAGGCAGGACCTACCCCTCCTAAACCCATGCTGGCTGGTCCTGATCTCTTGGCCGTTCTGCAGGTGCCGCATGATTTCACCCAGGATTATCTGCTCCATGATTTTACCTGAGACTGAGGTCAGACTGACAGGTCTGTAATTACCTGGATCATCCTTACGGCCCTTCTTGTGGATGGGCGTCACATTGGCCAACTTCCAGTCTTCTGGGACCTCTCCAGTGAGCCAGGACTGCTGAAAGATGATGGAGACTGGCTTAGCAAGCTCATCCGCCAGCTCTCTCATCACCCTAGGATGGATCCCATCCGGCCCCATAGACTTGTGAGGGTCCAAGTGGCTCAGCAGGTCTCTAACTTCCTCCTCATGGATTGCAGGAGGGCCATATTTCACCCTGCCCCCATCAACCACTTCAGAGGGCCAACTGTCAAGTGAGCTGACATCCTTACTGTTGAAAACTGAGGCAAAGAAGGCGTTAAGTACCTCAGCCTTCTCTGCATCTTTGGTTACTACATTTCCCCCCACATCCAACAAGGAGTGGAGGTCGCTGCCGCCCTTCTTTCTACCATTGATATATTTATAATAACTCTTCTTATTGTCCTTAACAGAAGTGGCCAATTTGAGCTCCAGCTGGGCTTTTGCTTCACTGATTTTCCTCCTACACGACTTAACAACATCTTTGAACATGACCTGGCTTACGTCCCCTTCTTTCCAACGGCGATACATCCTCTTTTTTTACTTAGTTCCTTCAGAAGCTCCCTACTCATCCGGGCCGGCCGTCTGCCCCTTCAACTCTTCTTACAACACATGGGGACAGCCTGCTCCTGCGCCTTCAAGATTTCATTCTTGAAGTGCATCCAGCCTTCCTAGACCCCCTTGCCACTAAGAACTATTTCCCAGGGTAAATACTATTTCCTAGTAGTAATATAGATGCAAGCTCTGTAAAGTATTTTGTAATTAATCTGAATGGAGTACTAAATAGTACTTTTGTTTAAAGATAATTGTGTCAGCTTTCCCCTTCTTGAAAGCCTGGAGGTGGATGTGACTCCATTTTGCATACAAAAGAGTAATGGGGGAGCATATCCAAGCTTCTCACTCACCTCACTCATACAAAAAATGCAAAACAAGCAGCAATATGGAGACACTCTGACTTCAGCAGCCAGACCTTAAGTCCATCCTTTGTTAAGAATGTGCTCACACACAGGAGGGGTATCCAAGATCCTTCTCAATGTTGCTTTAAAGAGACATTAATCTTGAGTCATTTTTGTCTATTTACTACAGAAGTCAGAGGTCTCAAATGGTGTCTGCTCCAGTCTTTATTACATTCTGATGTGATATTAAGAAGTGACCTCCTGTAAATCACTGATGGTCCTACTTTCTACCAGTAAGCAAGTTTATTAGCAAAAATACAGGTGAAAACGCGAGAATAAATAGAGTTTATGTTAAAATAGGTAGATTAAATATGTAGCTGTACAGAAAGAGAAATTGATTCTGGCAGTCAGAATTTCTTAAATATTTTTTAGAATATATATATGTATACTAATATAGAATACTAGAATACTATAATATTAATGTGGACTTCTACTGAGCCTGAAGTACATTACACACATGTATTTTCTGCACAACATTTCTTACTTTTATTGGTCTTCTAAGTCACTAGTATCTCAAATAACCGTACAGAAAATATCAGTACGATTATTGCAATCTATAGGATAGACAAGGGATAAAACCTAAATAGAGCAGACAATACTCATAACTATACTCATATCCTCCGAGTTCGAACTCTGTGTTCTTTTTAAAGAACAATCTCAAATGCCAGGCCAAAAAATGTTCATAGATCTATTGCTACCTTAATCCACTAATTCTATGTAGTTTTTTGTATTACATAGTAGTATTTTACACTATGGATCTGTCTCATTTTACTTCCATCTGAAGGAAATGGTAAAATAAGCTGTAAGGAACAAGATATAAGGTTAAATACTGTAATTACTTCTCCTGACAGTTGTGATTTTTTTTTAAATTACATCTTTTTTGCTCCTCTGTATCCTGCTCGTCTTTAATGTAGAGAAACAAAAAATTGTGGGTGTTTTGTTTGAAATATGCTGCCTTAACTATTCAAAACAGAAATTGAACTTTGACTTGACACAATTAGAACACCAATAACTCGTACAGAAAAAAAGTAAAACCCCTTTGGCAATAATCAGTGGTCATACAAAATTTGACAAGCACAGCAGAGCTGGAGCCATTCCTGAGGGGAAATTCTTAGTTTCATCAATTCCTTTTCTGGCTGGGAGATAAGGAAAAACAAAGTAAAAACAGACCTAGAGGAGACAAACTAAAGGGGGAAAAAAAAAAAGGAATATTATTCAAAACACATGTGGCGCTTGGATTATTGTGCTCTTTCCTTGAAAGATGATGTCTTCTTCCCTTGGACTTGAAGCCTTGACTTGAACATTCAGGCAAGTAGTACTCTGCTTACCAAGTCAAGACAAATAGATTTACATCCAGAGATGGACATAACAAAGACCATTTGATATTGGGTAATTGTTAACTTGAAAACTGGAAGTTATTGGAGAAAACGTACTATATTTCTGACGTATAAATAAAGATTGTTTTCTGCTTTACTCTCTTGTAAATAAATTCTGGGGTGCTACATTCTTTACTCGAACTTTCCAGGAGGTAAATTATCCCCTTTTGCTGTGTAGGATAAGGTAAACATAACTTGTATCATATTGATAAAAATATCCATTAGAAATATTGTGAGATTTTTTTAGATAAGCTTATTTTAAGAGAAATTAGATACTTTATCTGTTCAGACACTTTAAGACATTGTTAGTCATCTATTTATAGCTTTAGGCAATTAAATATCATTACAAATCTGATAGAAAGTGTAACCAATTTTTAACAAAACTTGTAAATACTTAATTAAAAATGGTGAAATGAAAAAAAATTATATATGTATTTGTTTGCATGTTGTGTTCAACCACATTATTTAACAGTAAAATAAACCAAGATTATTTTCTATTACTTATTTATTTATAAAAGGGTGAAAAAGCTAGTACTAAAGTTGTATGTAGAGAAAAGAAAAGAGAAAAGTGAGAAAATCTTCAACTCAGTATAATATCTTCATTTTTAAAAGCTTCTGGGTGCCAATGCAATTTACCTGAAACTGTAAGTCAGAGGACCTTCTATTCCCTGAATACTCACTCTGGCTATCACTTAATGCTGATTTAACAACCACTAGAACTTTGCTATTTAAATATTTAACATTCCATTCAAATGTGAAATAGTACAGTGGAAACTGGTTCACAGTCTATGACACAGGGTCCCTTACAGGAGAAAAGTAAGGACATGTAAGAGCAGAAGTCAGAAAGTCAAAGGCACAAAATGAGGTACTATTAGCAAAGGGTGGAGAAAGGATCAAGGAAAAGTTTTCCAAGAGCCTAAGAAATGAAGGGTGGACAAAAGAAAATGTTAAGTCTTCTACTTAGCAGAGGGGGAAGAAGCAGATAATAGATGATAAGGAAAAGGCTGAAATGCTTAATGGGTGTGTTGCTTTAGCTTTCACTATAAAGGATGATAGTAACAGGGTACTTCAGGCACTGATAGTTAACTAGGGAAGAAAGAGGTCACAAATAGAATTCTGATAGCCCAGGTTACAGAATATTTGGATAACCTGAACATTGTCAAATCAGCAAGGCCTGATGAAATTTAATCTACGCAGTTAAAGTGCCTGCCTGAAAAAGTTTAAGGGAACCTTCAGTAACCAGTTCTGAGAACTCCTCAAGAAGGTTCAAATGAACTTAGAAAGAGCAGTCATTTTCTGGGATTTGAAGAAAGCACATCAATGAAACTACAAGTCAGCAACTTTCTCTTCTTTGATAATATGTTAATTAGCATTAAAATCCAAATGCATTAGAATCCTTTTGTCTGTCTTGAAAAAAAGTATAAATCTATTTTTCTATCTTTCAGGACAATAAGGAGAACCAATGAATTTCTGTCAGTCTGAGGAATTTATTTCCTGATCCAACGATCATCGGTGTCAGAGGAAATATTTCTGTGGACTTCAATGGACTTGCCATGAGCATGTCTAAGAGTGCTCTGAATGAAAACGAGAAGGGGATTATGAGTGTAAACAGAAGCTGAAATGTTCTAGTCTATTTTCATAGGTCCGGCAGAGAGGATTACAGAAAGCAAAGAAAAAAGTATGAATACATTTATTCGGGGGGTTTAATAACTTTAAGCTTAGCACATAACATAAATATATATTTTAATTTCCTCCTGGATTAGGCTAGACAATACAGAAAGAAGCAACTTGTTTAACAGGTGTTGGTTTCAATCACATCTTAAACAGGATTCTGTTTGCTGTTCTCACAGTGCCTCTAAAATGCAGAGAAAGAAACTAAAGGCAGAGCACCTTATTCTCCTCAAACTTAAAAGACTTTTATGCAGTTATCGAGAATTGTCATTAAATGAAAATGTGTGATCTAGACTCTTACGAGTGAGAGTAGAATCATAGCAATAGTATAATTATTACAGTTTGAATATCTGATGTTTTAGCTACGTGACTGTGGAAACATGTTCAACTAACTTCTTGATGAAGTTGCATGCCTAATTTGCAAGTATTAAGAATGTTACATATGCTGATTGAATAATTATGTACACGCACAGTTATCATTTGACATTTGCCCACGCAATTATCTAGTCTGTGCTTAGAATTGTGGACCCAACTTAACTGTATCTGACACTTGCTGTCAGACAACATGAAGTTTACAGACTACTTCCCCAAGATCCTGTGCTTTAGCTAACAATGTGGGAAAGGGAATGCATTCACTTTCTTTAGAGATATGTCTTCCAAGGACTTAAGCTGCAAAGAATATGCAATACAGTCTTTATATATGGAGGAATGGCACTAAATCAATGAAAATAAATTTTTAAAGTAAGATGTAAAAAATTTAACTACTAATTACATTATGTAAATACAAGTTCAGGGAGTACTCTGTGTGGACCAGTACAACAAGTTATCAGGAGGTTACAAAGAAATTAACATTTTTGCTAAAATATTGTCTTGGATGTTATATTGGCCTGGGAACATTCACAGGCTTTCTCACATTGTAGAAGAAATAGTCCCAGGAAGATAAATGTGTTTACTCAGTCAAGTGTGTAACGTTTTGTAAGATCAAAACTTCACATGCCTTATTGAAAGCATCATGCAGATTTGGAAGTGAAAAAAAGTTACATGGTTAAAATATATCTGCATATTTTGAATCCAATTGGATAATCATTGCCACTTGCCACCATGCTGATTTCAATCACACTTATTCAGTATTTGTAAACAGGAAGTCCTGAACTTGTCGGACACATTAAACATATGTGGTTAAACTGCATCGAACTGTGCTTTTCGTCTTGCAAATGTTGACATGTCCCTCTCTTTCTCTCTCTCTCCCTTTCTATTTTCTAAGAAAGCAGGGTCACGCTTTCTGAAATATAGTTGTGCACTGTATTTCAAAAGAAAAGACTGATTGGAATGGATTCAGAAAAGAGCAAGAGACTCGTAAAAAAACCTGGAAAATAATGCTGCCACTTTGAGGAAAGGTTAACAGAGCTGGTCATGATCGTTCTGGTAAAAAGGAGATTGAAGTGAGACATAAAATATCTGTCTACAAATATGTAAAGGGACATTGTAAAAGGAGGTGGAATTAATTATTCTCCCCAGTACCTAAGCAAGAGGTAACAGGTTTATGTTACAGCAGGAAATATAAAGGTAAAAATCAAGCTTGCTGAATAACAAAAAATGTGTTTGCAAGTCTGTTTGCTATATCTGAGCTGGCATTATTTATTTCCTTTTTGTTTGGTTTAGTATAAAAACTCTGGCAAGCATTTTCTCTTTATATACATGTTAGTAAAAAGGCAATTATTCTCAGGAAGAGAGAATGCACTCGAAAAGCATGATAAAGGACGTGGTACTGAATATACTGCCAGACTGATAGAAAGCATGCATTTGTGTTCAAATACAGAAATATTTATGTTGAAACTTTGCCACGAGTTTGTGTTTAAATGCACATCACTTCTTATTTGAGATGTTCACTACTATTGTGATAGGTTTGGTTCTCATATTAAAGTTAAAATTAGCTTCTCTATTGCAGCAAATTTCTCCCTTCACTGAAATCAAAGTTAAGTGCATACCTAAAGCTGAGTAGGAGAGCCTTGTCCCTGAAGGCAGTACAATCAAAGGGTCTGGTTTTGCTGTCTATTGAACTAGTTCACCTTGATGGAATTGGTCCAAATTTATCTTTCATAAGGATCAGGATTGGGTCTGCTTTTCCAAATCTCCTCATTAATTTGAAATTTTCTTCTAAAAGGTGTAAATTGTCACAGCTTTATGGACTCTGGTGGAACCATCTTAATGCACATCTCTGTACATATTCCGCAGAGAGACTATGATACCACACCTTAGGGTCTGTCTATTAGCAGTCCATAAAGTAGTCAGCTTCTCTGCTATAGTGTCTTCTAAGTGTTTAAGTCCTAGTCTATTATTGCTTGAACAGCAACTAAATGCCATTAACTTGGGGTGGAACACTGCAGTTGTCTAACAGTGGGCAGCAGCAAAGAACATTGTTGAAGGGGAGGAAGTGAAGAAAAGTATTGACTGCAACTGAAGTTGAAGGGAGCATTTTAAGCAGCTTAGAATGTAATTATTCCTCTTGGAATTTAGCCAGATCATCTGGCTATCCAGTCTGTACTTTCAAGAGCTGGAGGTGGGGGGATGCCATGGGATTCTAATGGCCAAAAATGATGAAGCCCTTAGTTTTATATCTCATCCATCTCAGAGGACTGTGTTTTTACTTCGCTATTCTTATTCATAACCACTTAAAAAGGTGAGCTCCAATATAATTGGAATTTTAAAGGAGTTCATGTTGTGTTTATGGAGCAATCACTACTAAATGATTTCATTTAAATTTTTCATAAGCTAAACTTTATGAAAAATTAAAAGAAATAGACTCTTCAGAAGCCTTACTAAGAAATAAAGTCCCTTAAAGGAATACACATACCATCTAATCACACATATTTTCAAATGTTGAATTTGCTGCATACAGATAAACAGAAAATGACATTAATGGGAGGGAAAGAGGCAGGCACATTTTGCTTACTCTGTCAGTAGTTTTCATTCAACCAGAACATCAGAAATGGGCTGCAGTTTACAGCAACACAGGGAGATTCAATCCAGCAGTGCTAACCCTCAAAAGGATGTATGCTAAATGGTAGCTCAGGGAGGGAGAAAGGTTACTCTTTTCCCTTTCAGTTGACATAAGCCTTCTTTATGTCCATAACTGTAGGACACATAAGACCAAAGATAGGTTGAGCAAGCAGACATGGTCCTACTGGTTAGAAACAAAGACTCTGTTCCAGTGTGGGGTCTGTGGATTAAGTCCTTGTCTAGTTATGTCATTCCAGTCAGCAATGACACCCATGTGTCTCAGCTAAAAATTAGGTGGTGGATCTTTTCCAGACTTAAGAGTAGACTGTCTGAATCTCTTATCTTTTGTAGGAGCCCAATAGTAAGTGTAATAGTACACTCATTGGGCAATACTATCTCTAGGTATATGTGTTTGAGGAATTTTGGTTCAATGAATGTGGACAGTCTGAGAGACATAAAGCATTGCTAGATGTGATTTTTATGGACTGATGCAGAGTAAACACTACTTAAAGTGTAACAGAAGATCTTAAAATGCTTTCAGCATTTAATCCATATGACTTTATTTATGCAAACTAACCTGCGTATCCCAAACCTCTAGAAGAATTACAGCACTATCAGAAGGATGGAGGTTTTTTTTAATGTAAAGTTTAATTTTTAACAGACAGATCTCTATTTAGATTTCAAGTGGTTCCATTACAAAAAAAGAAAAAAGAGTAAAACTAAAACTCCCAAATTTTTTTTTTTAAATAAGAAAGGAAAATTCATTCATTGAAATCTGTAGGTAAAAGAAACCTAAAAAATAATCGTCCACCAATCATTGGAAAAGTTTGTTCTGGAGAAACTCTTTAAAATGGAGAAAAAAAAAAAGAATGATGTGTCTCATTAAAATGAATCTAGGTTGATTTACAGTAGCTGTAATCAAGGGTTACCCGACCTTATAAGCTGTGCTATTCCATTTATAATAAATCTCAGCAGTTAAAAATAGATGAGCTTAGGACAGATAATAAAAGGAACAGTTACAGAAAGTTACATGATTATTACAGAGAGGTTTCGCCATGCCATCTGTCTAAAGCAACCATGGCAGCAGTGCCATGATGAAGTAGGGAGATGTTCCTGAAAGGTGTTTGATACAATTAAACATCTACCTGTTTTTCTCTCAGTTTGCTTCAACCTAATGTCTAGACACGTGAACTGAGGTGGAGTCACAATTTCTTATTTGAAAAAAGGCCCATTTCATGTGAGAGCTCTACCTCTGTAAGGAAGACACGATTAGAAAAATTTCCTTGGACCTTTTTCCTTCACTTTAAATGATGGAAATAGTAATCAAACAGACATTTTACTCTTTATAATATTAGTGCATTGCAGCTCACACTGTTGATGGATTTCAAAAGCGTATCCAGATGTGTAGTACAAAGGGAAAGACACTTAATGTGTTGGCCTGGTCTTATAAAAAGAAGTGTTCCCAGGAGACCATCTCCTGCTGCAGAAGTGGATATATACCACCACCAAAATCAGCTGGGGTCCAGGCCCTTTGCCTCAGCTCTTCTGTTGCAAGAGATGCCCTACAGAAACATGATTAGAACAGCTATTAAATGCCACATCAGCAGCCCATGTCAACGTACACTTCTACATCTCACCTTCCCTCTTTGTCTTCCCAACCACAGTGAATTCTACAACATAATATGCCTCCTCCTGTATTTTTAAGGCCATGCTGTAACCCCCGACAGTACACAGCTGCTTAAGCCATCCTGTGACTTTGTAAAAATAGTACGAAATTTTTGCCTATTTGATATGTACGAGTTCTCTTATGATGTCTTCTCTTTAACTTTTGGTCAGCCCTGAAGTTGTAATGTAGCTGGAGAAGACGATTTCGCTAAGTCTCTTCCAACTGAAGTACTTCTCTTCTCTTCTCTTCTCTTCTCTTCTCTTCTCTTCTCTTCTCTTCTCTTCTCTTCTCTTCTCTTCTCTTCTCTTCTCTTCTCTTCTCTTCTCTTCTCTTCTCTTCTCTTCTCTTCTCTTCTCTTCTCTTCTCTTCTCTTCTCTTCTCTTCTCTTCTCTTCTCTTCTCTTCTCTTCTCTTCTCTTCTCTTCTCTTCTCTTCTCTTCTCTTCTCTTCTCTTCTCTTCTCTTCCTTAGCATGCTTCGTAAATCAGAGGAAGTCGAGTGCCTAAACAAAGGTGTGGCAAAGCTGAAATCTTCATCAGATTCTTCCTGGGGAGATAAATATCTGCCCAAGATATTTATCATGTTTACATGTACACATAAGTACACATATGCAGGCAAGTATTTGCTGAATTCACCAATTTATATGCAAAGATTTTTATCATTTCCCCAATATTTCTTTATTAATTTAATTGACCAGCATTTTTCTGAGCTTCTAGTGGAAAATGGAATAGCTTAAGAAAACCGCAACTATTTGTATTTTAAGAGAAATTTTTTAAGTTACTATTAACATATTCTCATAATCTTCTCAGCCTAGCAACAGCAGGAGTAAAAGGTGTGAGGGGCATGCAATATTCATGAAATTAAGGAGAGTTGAGATGAAAGGGAGTTCCATTAGGGAGACCAAGTGTGACAATATGACACATATTTGCATATTTTACACTTTAAATCTTTTCAGCACATCCAAGTTGATATATGGATGTAAACATGCATTGCCAGTTTTTAGCATATTATAAGCCCTCAAGACTTTGCATGCATTTTAATATGTTTCATTATTGCTGTAGATTTTAATTTCGAAACTGCACAGCTTTGATGGAAGAAAGCTGGAAGTCAAAGCATCTGGCCTCTGCTTCAGGCATGCACAGCCTTTTTGTTGAATGCTTTCACTATAAGCAAGTCTATTTATTTGTGTGAGTGCAGGAGTTGTGTGTGTATGCAAGGGGTGACAAATCTGAGATACACTTTCTTCAATATGCTTGCTGCTGTAGGGTCAGGAGAGATGGAGAGGGAGAGGGAGAGGGAGAGGGAGGGGAGGGGAGGGGAGCGGAGGGGAGGGGAGGGGAGAGGAGAGGAGAGGAGAGGAGAGGAGAGGAGAGGAGAGGAGAGGAGAGGAGAGGAGAGGAGAGGAGAGGAGAGGAGAGGAGAGGAGAGGAGAGGAGAGGAGAGGAGAGGAGAGGAGAGGAGAGGAGAGGAGAGGAGAGGAGAGGAGAGGAGAGGAGAGGAGAGGAGAGGAGAGGAGAGGAGAGGAGAGGAGAGGAGAGGAGAGGAGAGGAGAGGAGAGGAGAGGAGAGGAGAGGAGAGGAGAGGAGAGGAGAGGAGAGGAGAGGGAAGAAAATCCAACAACCAAGTTCTGTAGGTATATAGATCTATGGGTTTGGGGCTTGTTAGGTTTTTTTTATCCCGAGTTGCTGATATCTTCTTGTTCTCCACAGATACAGAAAATACTGTCAGGTTCATGATTTTATGACATTCTTTTTTGATCACCATATGCATCTTCTGTGTCATTTAATCCTATTAGAAATGTAGTGTGATTCAGTCACGTAAACAATGCCGTGACTCATAGTAGTAGTAGTAGCATACTTAGCACTTGTCTTACAATTTCATCTCATAATACCATTTAAAGGCTTGCTCATGCTTTGTATTTCCTTAGGTGAGTGCAATAACACCATCAATGTTCAACAGATAAACTTCGTTTTACAGACAACAGTCACTCAGCAGAAACCAACACTTTCCACAAATAACTATGTAGGTGGTTCTGAGCTATCACAATTCCTGTTATTCTTAAAAAAGGAAAGAATTCCTTAGGGGAAGTTGTTTCATAGAAAAACTGTAGTTAAGGTCAGACATCCACAAAAAAAGGGACAACCAGAATGAGGGACCAGATATTCAGTCATTCAACAGACATGAAGTCCATGTAGATTAGCATGAACAATCAGAAGACCATTTATTCTCATGCACCAGATTTATGTGCACATCAAAGCCTAACGTGAGGATTTCCGCAGACAGAAACCATCCTGTATATTGAGTTATTCAATGTATGTGCAGGCTGATCTACTTGTGCTAGTCACAAGCCTTGTTTGACCAGAAGTTTTAACTGATACGCTGCTTTAGTGATTCTCTCCTCTTCATGCATTCATTCAGGCACGCTAATTTATTTGTAGAAATCTCATTTAAAGGTAACTGGGGATGAGTTTGCAGATGCAAAGGATGGGTTTTTATTTTTAACTTAATCTTCAGAGTTGTCAGAACTGAAGGACTGCAGTTTCTGCCCCCAAAATGTGTTCATCTGCTCAATGAAAAGAGTACATCCTTAGTAAGCAGAGGATTTTAATTGTACACAGCCTCTAATAATAATAGTGGTTTTCTGGTTTCATTTCTTTTGTTCTTGGGCTAAAAACTTGTCCCTGGAAGTTGTTTAGATAGTGGGAAGAACTGTAGATCTATTTAAATAACTGAATAGAAGTTTCTTCCAGCAGTACAAATTACAAATGGCTCTTTCCAGATATTTCCTTTGGATTTTATGTGTGTTCACCTGTTTTCTGAGGAGGAGGTTCTCTAGCAAGTACTAGCCCAGCAAGCACCAAGTGAAATTCTAGCTGTCCGATATTAAGTAGCAGAATGATGTTTTTCAGCCTTAAAAATCTATAAAACTGCACTGCTGTTGGAGATGAGCACATCCTTGCCCTGAATTAAGGAAGACAAGGAGTAGGGAGCTAGGAAGTCAATGCATGTAATGTACTGCAGAGGATGAATTGTTGCTAATAAGTGGGATATAAGCCCCATTCACTGCAGTGTAATAAATCAGCCCCTGTTTTATTTGTTGCATAACAACAAAGAAATGTTGAAAACCTCACTCTTATTTTAATGTTATAGATATGACTCCATTGTTTTACATAACACTTTACTACGAATTGCATTGAAAAGTCTCTTGAAGAGATGACAGTGATATCAATTCTGTAGCATTATTTTTATTTTCTATATTGTGGTATCACATAGTGTTCCCAGGCAGATGCAGAAACAATAAAAAAGTTAAAAAAAAAGCTCTTAACAAAGACACTACACTACACAGTGAAAGCAGAAAAAGATTGTTTTATCTGTGCTTGGTTGGTGGGGTTTGGGGGTACAGAGGTCCCAGATCATGTTTCTGCCCCAGGGAAGCCAGCTTAGACCCTTCAGAATTGAAGTTCAACATCTGCCAGACATAGATACCCTTTACGCACCCTAAAATGAATACCTGTGTGACTAAATATTTCTTACTCAGAGTAAGTGTTGTAGACTCTCACTTTAAGTTAGACATCAACAGCAACGGATAGAGACAGAGGAAGAGTGGGAACTAAGGCAGTGACAGACCTTGATCCAGGCTTGTTATTACCTAAACACCCTCAGAGAGCTCTTGTAGAAGTTAATGGATCAAACCTTGAGACGTTCCCACAGAAGAGGAAATGATTGTTATTGCTACAATCAGTACATGATAACAACATGAAACCTCACAGAAGTCATTCTTTCTCAGTTTACATTCACCAGAAGCTGTTGCTTGGTACTTATGGACAACTATGAATGTATAAGAGGCATTTGCACACCTCCATAATGTCAAACACACCTATGGATTCCTGAACTCTTACCATAGCTTTGCTTTTGGTTGTCAAGTTTTGTCTTAGCACTTCTGAAGTTAGATGTTAAGAAACTTGTTTGCAATGCTCTTTCTTAGGGTTTGCAGAAGATCTGAACCACTGGTTTCATTGGTCAGAAATGTTTTCAAAGTCATTTTTACCTTGATTAATTGATTTTATTCTCCAGAATATGATACGACTAAAACAGTCAATGCTAAGGCAGTGAATGAGAGTCTAACTTTCAGACTGATTTTAACCCTTGTATAGGACCAATGATATTTTCCAGGATAGTGGCACCTTCCACGCAGTTTCATTATACACTATATTATGCCTAAATTGCCCTCCTTTTGCTCTTCCTTGAGCAGCTTCTACAGTTACCATTAGAGAAGCAATATGAGCAGGAAGAATCCCTGATCTGAAACAGTGCTGCTAGTCTTCTGGTTTTTGTTTTGTTTTGTTTATTATTTTTACTCTGAGTTTTTTTAACAATCAATGCTAATATGTCTGTTCATTTTAAATAAGTGGCCAATCTTTTATGATTTCCCTTATAACATCCACCATGCATTTGTGTGACCTTGTTGTGATGGTTGAATGATCTGAGCTGCAAAAATAGACATAAAATAAGAAAAAGCACGTTAGCTTCAGCTTTTAATACATGTGCAGCCCAACAGAGCAGAGATAAGAGCTGTCACAAACACTTTGATATTGACATTTTCACCATAAATCCATAGAAGACACATACTTCTGCCAGCGTTAAGTACACCACTGGGTGTAAAAAACCATTTTTTGTTGCTGCTTTCTCTCAAATGGGACAGAGATGAGAAGAGAGAAAAAATATTTGTTCAGAAGCCATTTCCAAGGCTTTCTTGTCTCAAGTCTATCTGCTAAAATGTGAAAATAATGATGTTTATATTTACAACCCTTAAAAAACCGAAATGTTTCTGTTGGTCCTTCTAAAAGGGTAATCTTTGCCAAAGCTTAAGAATAATCATTTCATGGTAGTGTTAAAGTCAAGTTCAGAATGTACTTGTTTTGGTAAAAATAATGAATGATAAATCTTACCCAAGAAAAATTACATAATTCAGAATAAGCGTTTTTACTGGTACTACACTATTTAATTCCTTACATATGGCGTTCAGATGTAAATCTTCAACTGAACTTGGGGAAATTTGGGTAAAAATCAGTTTCTCCATTTTAAAAAAAACCTTCTATATAATCTTGCACATACAATGTCACAATGGTATTGTAACACTAGTGCAAGAAACAGACATGTGGTATAGCTAAAATGGGAAACTATTCTGACCTTTACCAGATGAGGAATTGGGTCCAAAAACAAAAGGATGACTTTACTTAAACAGCAGTATGATTTATGTGGCATGTTTAGTCACAACATTGGTAAAATGCAGAGAGAAAATTAGAAGGGCTAAAGCCCAACTAGAAATTCAATTGGCCAATTCTGCGATAAATAACTTAGAAAGTTTCTACAAATATATTAACAACATGGAGGGCCAAGGAGAATCTCCGTTCTTTACTGGATGTAGGAGGAGGAATAGTGACAAAAGATGAGACAAGGCTGAGGTAATTAATGCCTTCTTTGTACCAGTCTTTAGTAGTAGGGTAAGATGTTCTCTGGCTACTCAACCTCCCTAGTCAGTAGATAGGGAGAAGGAGCAGAACAAAGCTCCAATGACTCAAGGGGAAATGTTTAGAGAGGAGATCACACAATTAGACTTTCACAAGCCTACAGGGGCCATATGAAATCCACCTGAGGGTATTAAGGCAGCTGGCAGAGGTGCTCACCAAAGACCTTTCCATCACATATCAGCAGTTCTGGCTTACCGGGGAAGTTCAATTTCTTGAGGCAAATTTTATGCCCATTTACAAGAATGGTTGGAGGGAAAATCCAGGGAACTACAGACCTGTAAGTCTGACCTTGATGCCGGGGAAGGTCATGGAGCAAACCATCTTGAGTACTGTCATACAGCACACACAGGACAATAGGGTGATTGGGCCCAGTCAACATGGGTTTATGAAAAGTAGGTACTGTCAAACTAACCTGATCTCCTTTTATTACAAGGTTATCCACTTAATGGGTAAGGGAAACGCTGAGCATTTGGTGTACCTGGACTTTAGTAAAGCCTTTGACACTGTTTCTCATAGCATTCTGCTCTGGAAATGGGCTGCCATTGCCTGGATGGGCACAGCCTCTGCTGGGTAAAAAACTGGTTGGATGGCTGGTCCCAAAGAGTGGTGGTAAATGGAGTTAAAGTCTGTTGGACATCAGTCACGAGTGGTATTCCCCAGGATTCAGTGCTGGGTCCAATCCTGTTCAACGTCTTCATCAACAATCTGGATGAGAGGACTGAGTGTTCCTCAGTAAGTTTACAGGTGACACCAAGAAGGGTGGCAGTGTTGATCTGCTTGAAGGAAGGGACACTCAGCAGAGGGATCTGGTCAGGCTGGACCACTGGGCTGAGAACAACAGGATGAGGTTCAACAAAGCCAAGTCCTGCCCTTGAGACACAACGACCCCAATACAGCGTTACAATCTTGGAGAAGAATGGCTGGAGACCTGCCTGTCAGAGGACCTGAGGATGTTGGTTGACAGCTGGCTGAATATGAGCCAACAGTGGCCCAGGTGGCCAAGAAGGTCAATGGCACCTTGGCCTGTATCAAAAACAGTGTGGCCAGCAGGACCAGGACTGTGATTGTGCCCCTGTACTCAGCACTGGTGAGGCCATACCTCGATTACTGTGTTCAGTTCTGGGCCCCTCAGTACAAGAATGACATCAAGGTGTTGGAGTGCATCCAGAGAAGGGCAACAAGGCTGGTGAAGGGGTTGGAACAGCTTATGGAACTGGGGTTGCTTAGCTTGGAGTAGAGGAGGCTGAAGGGAGTCCTCATCACTGTCTACAACTGCCTGAAAGGTGGTTGTAGCAAGGTGAGTGCTGGTGTCTTCTCCCAAGTGACAAAAGATACGATGAGAGGAAATGACCTTAAGTTGCACCATGAGAGGTTCAGATTAGGCATTAGGAAGTATTTCTTTATTGAAAGGGTTGTCAGGCATTGGAACAAGCTGCCCGAGAAAGTGATTGAGTCACCATCCCTGGAGGTGTTTAAAAGACAGGTACACGAAGATCTTAGGGATCTGCTTTAGCAGTGGACAGCTGCAGTTGGACTCGATGATCTCACAGGTTTTTTTCCAACCAAGTAATTCTATGATTCTATAAAATTTGCACATGATGGCCTAGGCTGAGTTCAAACAATACAGACAGAATAAGAAGGAGAAGGTCAAAACCAATGCTAAACATAGCATTTCTTTAAAACAAAGGAAAACCCCTTGTCAACATAGACACCAAAGGAAAATTTTTTCTCTTCTTTATGCTTTTCAGGATAATCCTATCAATGTTCAACAAGCTCAAGGGCCATGGCTGACCCTCTGGATTAGTCATTGCTCTTTTTTTTTATTCTGGGACCCATTTAATTCAGCTGTAAGCAAGAGTGAACAAGGACAACTTTAACCAGGTTCTTGTTTATACACACATGCATGCATGCAAATGTACACAAATAAGCACATGGAGACAGAAACAAGAAATTAAATCCTGGGTTAGCTTTATTCTGAGCAATACTCAGCTGAAAATAGTTATTGCTGACCTAAATTTGCTCTGTGTGTATCCAAATACATATATATCAAAATAAGTATGCATATGCTCATATGCATATGTAAATCTACAGAACTAATTTGTGTGTGTGTATATATATATACACATATATATACACAAGGACAAAACCAGAAAGTTTAAGCAAAGATAACAAAACCACAATATGACTTTATCTCATAGATTTCTTACCTAATTTTCGTACCCTTGGAAGACAAATGTATTTCTCCCTGGGAACAGGTGTTAAAATGTATTGATTGAAAGATACCTGATGACAATTTGAAACACAGATAAATTATAGTTTCTTCTCTCACTAACAAACTATAAATTGCCAGCAATCATGGACATTGAATTTGTTATTAAACTTTGCCAAGACAGATGCTGCTAATAAGAACATGTTTTTCTTACTATTATTGAGTACAGACAAACTGATTTAGTGTTTTCCTTTCTATGCTTCTATTTTCCTGTAAGAACTAAATTTACGTTGAAAAAATTGTATTCCTGTACCTTTAAAAAATGCATTGATTAATGAGTGCTAATTGTATGGTTAATAAAAATCAGTAATGAATAAAACTAGTACTATAATTTGAAACGTTAAGACAGAATTAAATCACCTCTTTTTTTAGTTATAAGAAAAAACAGACAATAAAACAAAAGAACAGGAACTCATCCTTTTAAAACATTATAATCATTCTAAGTAGAATTAATGTAACTTTTAGAGAAAAGAGAGCTTGAAGACATTTACTCTTCCCTTCTGCTTTGGAAAGCTGCTTACATTTTTTATTTGTATGAGTTGTTCCCTCAAACACTTTTGATGTCCAGGCTTAATCTTACAATTGCACTTAAAGCCTTTTGTTGAAAATAAAGCAAGAACTCAGTTGTAATAGTCCTGTGCTCACAGCTGATGTTAATCTTGATTTCGTAGTCACCAAGTTCTTTCACAAATAAGTGAAAGGGAGTACTTTTTATCTTGGCATTCAAAAAACAGTATCAGACCTAAAAGAATGGCGATTCCTCTTGTCTGTTTTTTCTCCATGACAACAGGAAAAGGTGCTAACTTTGTGCTAAATGGTACTCTAAAAATGAGTGTGTTATTTTAGTATTAGCAAACCAAGTGGTAATGGAGAAAAATACACATGTGTGTATGTGCATGTGTATTCCTACATCACATATTTGGAGAGGGAACTATGTGTTTAGTGATTTTTGCCTGGTGACTATGGTCCACTCTACAGCTGTTGGTGTGACAGCCAAACTCATCTGAAATGCAGATCAATACAGACTCATCTGAAAAGCACGATCCTCCTGCCACCAGCTGTTCATCAACAGCATTGCATTGGAGGTCCCTAATACAAGGTCCTGGAGCTAAGCAGACAGATGTGTCAAATATCTTATAGCCTTAACATTGACACAGTACATGATTACAAGGCAGAGCTGAATAAATGTCGTGCCAGTGGCAGTGGAGTAACTACTTTTGTGAAATGTTTAGCTGTGCATTCTGTTATGCTAGTGGTAGAAATTAGCCATGTCTTTTTTAACTCTATTTTTTCTGCTAAAGATCTTAAAATTTTGAAATGAAAGGATGAATCACAGAACTAGGGTTGTGAAAGACATTACATTGACCACGGGGAAATTTTCCTTAATCTTTTCCTTAATCTTCAAGGAGAGCCTTAAATGAATGATATTTTATCTCATTTTCTGACATCGTGAAGGTGTGGTATAGTATTCATAATCAATATTTTTTTTGTGCAAAATGCAAAGTTTCATACATTTAGATTATTGATGAGGATTTTTATACAACCACTCTTATGTTGAAGGAGTAAAATGGATCATTTTATTTTGGAATACTAGCAAATAATGAAATAACACCTAGAAGATTTCAGCATTGTTATCTTCTTTTTTAATGATGTATTCAAATCAAGCTGCCGCTTCCCTCTGAAATCACAAGGCTCAGTTCTTTTTCTGGTATAGGAGGGACTGGGAAAGAAAAAGAACAAGATATAAGTGTGCCTTTTGGCATAAGTTTGTATGAGTTCATGTCTGTGGGAGACAGAGGGACAGAGAGGGAGGAATAAAAACAAAGAGGGAGAGAGAGATTTAACGAAAAATTTGGATTACAACATTTCTTAGTAATAAGCCCAGCCTTCAAAGAAAGTTACATTTCTTTTCCAGCACTGAAAACCTTAGTATTAGCTCTGACGCTTTAAAATATGTCCACGTGACCATGCCACATCCAGGTTTCCAGCTTTGGAAACAGCTTCAAAGCCAAAGCAGAGCATAAGATCTAAAGAGAGCATTCTAATTTCTGAGCAGAGGCTCAGTAAAACATGTAGGCAAAATCCTGGAAATGGCAATGGACTAGATAAATAAATACATTCTAACCCTCCCTATCCCTTCCCTCTTGCACATATTCTTCATTGCAAAAAATATCTAGAATTTCCTGCCCCTGAAGTCCTGGCCAAATCTATTTGGCTGTGATGGAAGAATACACCAAATATTTTCTGGATACTAACAGGGAAGGTGGGAGGTTTGGAGATTGATGATTTTGAATCCCTCTCTCTGTATTTCTCTAGGATGCAAGATAAATTGCCATGACCTCAAAACCAATTAAGAGGGAAATCTCTGTGTAAAAAGAATTTACTTCCCAGTGTTACACCTATGAAATCAGTAACTTCTATTTAAACGTAATGTTTCAGGATCTGAGTAGATGTAATCTTTTACTCTCCATATCCAAAAATGACCAAACAATTTTTGAAACTCAGGGATGCTTCACAACATCCTGTGTTTACCATTTTCAGCTAGGGTTCAGCAATCCAAAGTATTTCTGTGCTGCTATAGTCTATAATCTCCAGATTCCTCCTGTGAAGTATCTTCCATGAGACTCTAACACAGAAGATTAATGTAATGAGGTTGTAATCTTAATCTCTTGGGAGATGATGAAATACAGTGTGAAAAAAATTAACAAATTGCTATGTTTCATGTTGACAATGTCCTAGTCAATGCAGAAGTTATAAAGATGCCCTGCATTTCTCCCAAAGGTGATGACTGTTTTCTTTAACTGTTACTACTTAGTTAAGAAACGAGAGCTGGATGGTCTGTTGATATGTTTCATTTTTATTGCAATTATCTTGGCCCAATTGAAGAATTCTAAGCATAAGGAGATTAAAATGACCAGTCTGACAACAAATACTCTTCTCACAAGCTCTATTAGTATGCATTCTTAAGGTAGGGAGGTATTCAAGACAAGTGTGTGTCACATATTCTTAGAAAATCAAATAAATTACAACTAAACACAAGATATTTGCGAATGAAAAAGGGAAAAAAAAACTTTTTGTGAATAACGTTAATAACTGTAAGCAGTTAATTTGCTCAATTTTAGCATATTTTCAAAGTAGGTAATAATGATGCTGATTCATAATAAAAATAACAAAAAAATTAAGGTTTCTAATGTCTGTGATGAATTTTAGAAAAAATATATTCTACCTTGCACTGAGTCCATTGCATGCTTTTCTATATGCAATCCAATCAATATAACTTACAACTCCCAATCAATATAACTAAAATATCACAAAATCTTTTTCATAAAGACTGTTAGTTTACTTCAGCATATATATGAATTGAGTAAATATCGGTATGATTTTACACACATGTAGTTCATTAGATCAAAAGGATTTAATATTTGATGTGTCCAAACCACATCAGTGTATAATATTGAAACTGAGTAACAGGTGGTTTTGAGGTGTTGTTTTATTGTTTTTCTTTTCTTTTATTTTATTTTCCTACATGGGAATATAAGTGGTATGAAACTAGGAGATTAAGTAGAGTAGATCAATTTTTGTCTTTAACATCTTCTAATCTGGAGAAACTTTTACTCTATTTCTGCATAAAGATTGTTTAGATAGGATTAAGGTTGGGATTCATCTAATCTGACTCTTAGTGTATAAAATTTTGATGTCTGAGCCTGTCTTTTTGAAAAACTCTCTATAATCAATTGAGAGAAAGGCATCAGCAGAGGCGATATGTCTGTTGTAGGCCTCCATCTTATAACTAATATCCAGATGCTGCCCATTTTCTCATATTGATATCAAGAAATTGATGAAAGTAGATTAAGAACTCAGGAATATGATTTAGTTATGGACAGGTACGGTTGGTCTCGATGATCTCAAAGGTCTTTTCCAACCAAGAAATTCTATGATTCTATGTTTTTATGATGACCATTTCAGACCTAGACTCAGAAATTCAGGTTGAGCATTCAGTTTGAAATGAAGGGGGGTATTGTGAAAATATCCCACAAGATCATTTTACTCCGCATTCATTTAGAAGTCTTTTTTGTTTATTTTTCTTTTACCAGCACAGAACCCTCTTAGACAACAGGTCTAAAGTAGTTCTAGTAACACCCCAAGCTCCTGCTTGTGTTCAAGTCATGCATAAAGTGAAATGTTGAATTTGGCTCCACCAAAGCATTTATGTCTTAACATCCTTTGTGTCTAATATGTCTACATCTATATAAGATCCAGTATCTCCATTAGGCTCATTTTCACTCTATATCAGCTTGTTCAAGACTGCAGATTCACATAGTGACTTTTTTTTGGCTAGGAAAAATTTGTGTTTAGCAATCTGATATGCTGTAACGGATGAAATTCCCAAAAAAGAGTTGCACAAAAAAGAGTAAACAGCTTCAATATGTGCCATTCTGTGTTACAGTTCCAGTGGCATCTTTAGTTTTAATACATTCTTACAGCAGTCAGATGTGCATAGACAATGCTACTTGAGTGCAAGAAGGTACTGTAATTCTGGCAGGGGGTGGGGGGTAGGGAGGATGATAAGGCCTGCAAAAATGTACAAGAAAAGAAATTACTCTTTACATTTCACAATCTTTTCACAGACAGGAAATCAAGAAACATCAATTGAAAATTGGTTCAACAAGCCTGAGAAACAGGAGAAGAAAACTCACTACTTGCAATGGTAGTAATGCATTACACTTTTAGTTAAAAATTCTCTGAACATTTCATAGGTATGAACCACTCTGTCTTTGAGGCACATGTCTGGTTAATGAGTCTGACTAGAGGCAAGAGAGCAAGGTTGCTGACTTGGGTGACTTGATGAAAGACTGTGCATGGGAGTGTTGAAAAAGCCAAAATGGAAATATATTAATCTAATTCTTATTGTTTTCCATTAAATAGTCATGCATGTTTCTGTGCCTTTTTCGCAATAAGACCCTAAAACTCAAAACCAGTCATATATAGATTTTAACACAGCAATACTAATGAGGTGAATTAGGCCACAGATTCAGGAACACCAGATGTTTAGAATGGATGTAGCCCTTCCAAATACCATTTTCTCTTTGAGTAACTGCAAGACTGTCTTGACAAGTTGGATTGGAAGAGCACACACATATCAAAAGTAGGAAACTTCCTCTCTCACTTTTTGTGCTATCAATTAGTTGCTTATCTATGTAATGGAAACATGCCACGCTTACCTAGATTGAGTGCTGCAGAAATACAGACCAGAAAGAGGTTAGGCTTTTATTTTAACGGTAAGGGTAAATAACCACCAGAGCAGCTGACTTAGATTTAGATTACTTACTGTAATGGGTTGGCTTTTGGATTTTTTTTTTCAGATCTTCCTTAAAAATGGTCTTTACAGGTCTTCCTTAACAACAGAGGTCAGGAACCATGGAAGTACTCCATATCTTTCTTTAATGTAACACAAAATATAAATAAGGTGCAGATAAAAGGGTTTGCTCTCTTCTTCTTCTGGGAGGCAGGAGATCAAGAACTCTGTTGCTGCTGGTCCTGTCTGGAGCTGAGGCCTGCAGTGGCTGCTGTTGTCTGCACAGGCGTTGGGGGAGAGTCCTGGGGTGGATTTAGCTGTTCTGCTTTCCTCAAGGCAAGTGGTGAGATTTTGCTAGTTCTTTGCTTTGTTAGTTAGCTGGTGTTAAAATTGTGCATGCCTGTTTTAGTTTAGTCCCTTTTTGTCTTTTTTTCCCATCTTCCCTTCCCCTCTTCCCTTTCTTGGGAGTTTTGCATGATATCCTTGCTTTATATATTTTTTTATATTTAGAAAATACATATATTTTTAGTGTGAGTTTGTTTTTTCTATAACTTTTTTCTTTGGAAAGGGGGAAGCTTTGGGAAAGGGGCTTAAACTGAGTGTTAGAGAGCTTGGGAAAGCTAGCTGAAACCAGCTCACTTACTTAAGTTTTCGTAGCTTCACTAATACTAGAAATGTTTAAATCAAAATATTCAAAGAGATATACTCTAGTTCAAACAAAACTAATTTAGTGAAGTCCTATGACATCTGTTATGAGGGAGGTCAGATGAGATGTTCGCAATGGTCCCTTCTGGCTTCATAATCCATGAAGCTATGAAGCTATATGAACCTCTTTCAAAAAATAAAGATGATGGTGACTGTCTATAAATACTTGATAACATGAAATTGCTGGAGGAACTATTTAAGGTATTTAATGATGGTATTATAGGGAATAATGTCCTCAAAGTGAAAAGACCAAGGTAGAATATTTAAGAAAGACAGTATTTTCTAGAAGTGAGGTCAATTGCACAGTGGAGTAATTTGCAAAATTGAGCTCTATAAAAAGAACTGTGCAAGATAAGCGTGAATAAAGCATGTTATTATTCTCTGAAACAAGTCAGTTCTCAAGCTGAGTAATTCAAAACGAAGTTGTTTAGAAAGTCCGACACTGTGTATTATTTGGTTATTTTACGAAACAGGTGTGCTGTTTATTTATTTATTTATGTATTTATGTAATTATTTATTTTATTTTTATTGGTTAGAAAATGTTTTACTACCTAATGTTTTCTCAGCTAAACAGGAAACTTCAGGCAATAATTATTCCACCTGACATAAAGCAGATCATGCCAGGGAAATGACAAGTCCATGAGAAAAAAGGCAAGATTTCTCCTTCTGACTTTTTTGCTTTGTTCCTCAAAAGTGAAAATATTTCAACTGGAGATAGTACTTATAAATCATCAAGGATACATTCTTCCAGCTCAATGCAAACTGACTCTAAAAGTCAAAGTTTTGAATGTAGAAAGGACTGACATTATTTGTAACTGCAGCCATGTTTCCTTCAGTTCCCCTCAGCTTTTTTTTTGCATGCTGAGGTGGTTTGTCAGGGCTTTGCAAAGAGTCTGTGTCTAAAGCAGGCTCATTACTGGCCTTTACAGAGACAAGGGAGGTGGAGAGGGATGACAAGGTTTGCATTAATTGCACAGCTATCTGTTGTTCCAGGGGCCATTCAAGCATATAATAACTTAAGTAGAGTTTCAGTGAGTTGGAAGCTCTTGCTTTTTGTAATGTTTTGGCAAGCTGATTTCTTATTATAGCACAGTTGGTATTTCTTTTTACAGTCTTGACAGAAAGCCATAGGTGGCCACATAACTTTTGCCCCACTAGCAATCCATTTGCAACATTACATTAGTCAGGCAAGAAGTCAACTGGCACAACTGGATTTTACTATTTTGAAGTTCTTGGTAGAGGTCATCTCTGACAGCACTGTTCGCATGTGAACATACATGTAAATACCCATAAAGTGTGGGGATAGTTAATGGTTGTTTTGGTCTTTTTGTTAGGGATAGTGGCAATGGTAAAGTTCATCCCAATACCCATATTCTGATTCCTGTAAATCTAAAGTATCCTATAGTCTTGATCAACAAAATTTAACATGCCCTGAAGCTACCATTCAGTAAATTCAGTGGCATTAAGCTGAGATTTGCACTCACTTTACTCCTTCTGATTGCTTATCAAAGGAAACTCTTCCTAAGTTACTCAAAGGTTTGAAATTATGTGGGTCTATGTTTCTATTTTAAAAAATCCTTGATGTTAAATCTCCTGCTTCTGCAGCTTGAGATTTCATATAAATTGGTAGAATAAAACAGAAATTTAGCCAAGAAAATATGATGAATGGTGAAAATTCTGTTGTAAGATTGTGTTAAATTAAGTTAGAACAACCCTTGAGAAAATAGTAGTACCTTAAAATTTTGGAATGGTAGTGACTAGCTTCTTATACAGCATCACTAGAAGGCAATACACTGTATCACTGCTTTGGCATTTGTCAGATGCAAATGCATAACTAGTTAGTTTTTCTTCCCTGCTATGGGCAGGCACACTTTCCACTGGATTAGGTTGGATGAGGTTTTGAGCAACCTGACCTAGTAGAAGGTGACCCTGCCTATGGCAGAGGGTTTAGAACTAAATGATCTTTCAGGTTCCTAACCATTTAGGGAAACTTAAAAGTTCTCTAATCATTCTATGACGTTATCTATTCAGATTTTCAATGGAATCTGTGTTCAAACTTTAATTGAATTTGTTTTCAGTAAGGATCTTAACAATTTTATATTATTTTTGCAGTAATAACCAGAGAAACCAAAATATAAGAAAACAGCAATACATGAAAATTGCTTAAATGGGAGTGGAAGACGCTAGTCTTTAAAGACTTTGAAAATCATTCTGTTTAAAGTCTGTGTCAAGGCATGTATGTTTTTTAGATCTTGAGCCCAAAATGCCAAATACAGTTTGGCCGCTTTGCCTCAGTGTCTTTTAGGCCAAAGTTGTTAAAGGAGGCCTCTGTTCTGGATGTCCCGGAGTTTCCTTAAACCAGTCGTTGCCCTCTTCTAGCACTCCATACTATTATGACTCAAGTTAAAGCAGTTTTTAGGTCACTCTGTTTTTCATAGGGGACATAAACCAACCCTATAGTCACAGGACAAAAATATAGTCGATTTTGTTCTATGTGGAAAGTTAAGATTGAAGGTTAAGGTACACGTACTTTCTGCATTGATTTGTAAGTTTTGGTCCGGTTTAGTCTTCAATACCTGCCATGCACAATCAAACGTATAAAGCAATGATTTGTTACCATGTTTGAATCACTGTTATTAACAGAATGATATAGATTTTCTATCACACAATTTTCTATAATAGCTAAACATCTACAAAATTCTAAGATTTGAAACCCGTGGTTTCTAATTTACATCTTATTAGTAAAGTAAAAAAAGGATATCCATTACCAAAAGTAAAATTAAATTATCATTAAGTTAATTAGCCAGTTTGTTGTTCTCACAGAGTTTATTTTTTCAATTGCATGTGTGTAAATTAGCAAATAACTTAATTTGTACAGAAATCAATAATTTATTTTGTTGTTTTGTTGTTATTTTGTTGTTTTTATAATGCATGCACATACTGAAATTGTTTAAGTTAAAAAGGCTATAGTGAGAGTTTAGTTTAGGCTTTGGCAGAAAACCATAGTACTTGAGCTCAAATGGATCAAGAATCCAAATTACTGCTGGAAGGGAAGGGAAGGGAAGGGAAGGGAAGGGAAGGGAAGGGAAGGGAAGGGAAGGGAAGGGAAGGGAAGGGAAGGGAAGGGAAGGGAAGGGAAGGGAAGGGAAGGGAAGGGAAGGGAAGGGAAGGGAAGGGAAGGGAAGGGAAGGGAAGGGAAGGGAAGGGAAGGGAAGGGAAGGGAAGGAAGGGAAGGGAAGGGAAGGGAAGGGAAGGGAAGGGAAGGGAAGGGAAGGGAAGGGAAGGGAA
>JAUMJL010002202.1:0-37987 GCA_033558185.1 Dromococcyx pavoninus | reverse complement strand
GCCCAACCCGTCACGTGACCTGGGCCTTCTGTCCCTCGCAGCCCAGCGCTTGTGTGTTATCCCTCGCATCCCACCTCTCACGTTCCATCCCCTCACGTCCCACCATCTGTGTCCTGTTCCTTGTGACCAGTCACTCATTTCCCAGCTCTCACGTCTTGTCTACTTCCAATCACTTGTGTATTGTCTCTTGCATCCCATCCCTCACATCCCATCTCCTCTCTCCCACCCCATACGCCCTGTCCCTCATGTCTCATCTGCTTGTGTCCCATCCTTCCCCTTCATATCCTGTCCCTCAAGGCCCACCTACTCGTATCCTTTCCCTCGTGCTCTGTCCCCTCATGTCCCATCTCACAGGCCCCATCCCTCACATCCCATCCCCTCTGCCCCATTCTTCCCCCTCACATTCTGTCCCCTTGTGTCCCACAACCCTCCATGGCCAACACAGCCCAGTGTGGGTATTGAGCGCAGAAACAGTCCAAGACATCCTTTTATTACAAAGCTGTGTCCATGGCAACTCTGCAGCTCCGGGTCTGGCAGCAGCTGGCGTGGGACCGTCAGGCAGAGCGAGTCTGGCCATTCTCTCCCATGGTGATGAAGGTGTCAGTGGAGGTGTTGGGCAGTGTCAGGCAGGGGCTGCTGGGGCATCTGTGCCAGGGCCCTGACCCCACAGGGCATCCCAGTCTCCCCTCACCTTCAGGAGGAGCACGCAGTGCCCAGTAGTTCCAGCACCTTGGGAGGAACAGCCAAGCCTCAATGGGGAACCCGCGAGCAGTATCCACTGGGAGCTCATGGCTGGGCCCTGGGCACATCAGACTGGAGAGGAGCAATAGCATAAGCCAGGCGAGCGTGGGACCCCCAGCAATGGCAAAAGGGCACGGGGCACCTTGAGCAGCGCCCATAACCTCCACAGCACCTGCCCCCAGCCCCTGCTCACCCAGAGGTGCTTCAGCCTGCGCATCCCACCCCGGCAAAGGCAGCTACATCACAACGGCGCTGGGGTTCAAGGGTCCTTTGTTCCCTCAGCTACTGCTGAGATGTGGTTACGGAGTCGCTGTGGGACAAACTGAGAGAGCAAAGGGTCCCGGCCCATGCGAGGGCATGGACAGGTTTCTGCTTGCCAATGGCTACCAGCTCAGCAGGATCATCAGGGAGGGGATGTACACCAAGGTGAAGGAGGTGTTCCATCCCACAGGCACAGGGAAGAGCACTCGACACAGGCAGAGACTCTAGAATTCCTTTAATCGCTGTTAACTGCAAGTCTGTAAAAGGTTTGGCGAAAGTCATCGTTACAAAACTACAGCTGTTAGAAGTGTTTCTGGTTCTCACCCCAGCTCGAAAAGGCTCAGGGAGCTGCAGAATCTTTCAGAACAGAGAATATTGCACAGACAACCCCACGGTTAATTGGACTAAAGAAAAACAAAGACAAGAAATGCGAGCGCTGCCGCGGGCTCCGGGGATCGGGCTGTGACTCACAGCGAGCCCCGCGGAGACACAGCCCCCACTCCCCATTGCTCACACCCACAGGTTTTCCTGCTGCAGCCACAGCTGAGCCCAGGAGCAGGCGAGGCTGCAGCTCCTTTGCAAGGCTCCACAGGGCGCAGCGGGAGGAGAGCTGGGGCTGTGGCTCAGGCCCGCACAGGCTCCACAGGACAGAGGTGATCATGTGCAGCCACCAGCCCACCCACCTGGGCAGCTGCATGAGAGAACCTCCCCAAAGACGGGGAAACAAAAACAACACCCAGCTCTTCCAAGTGCACCCAGGTTAATGCTACTGAAAGCAGCAGGGAAGCCACAGTTCCAGTGAGGGGCAGAAAAACAAAGGCAGCGCATATGAAGCCACCACCCAAAAGGCAGGGACAGCAGCCCTGTCCCTCACGAGAATTGCCTGTAAGCAACACCCACAGAGAAGCACCCCGTGCCATTAGAAGGGAACTGCCCTGAAAGAGAGGCTGTGGGTCCAAGGGGAGAGTTGCAAGCAGGCAGAGGGGTTCAGTGAGGGCGCCCAAGTGAGGGCCGCAAACCCCTGGGGATGTGAGGGGACAGACACGGCCGCAGCCAACAGGCACCCCTGGGCGCTTCTGTGTCCCCCGGGGTAGGAGAGGGAAGGGCCAGGCCCCGGGGCCGTTGCAGGCAGCAGTGCTCAGAGCCGGACCAGGGCTTTGTAAGGGCCGAACAGGGCACAAGGGGTGGGCTCTAATTCAGGGTGACCCACGGCTGCTCCAAGCGGCTCCAGGCAGCGCAAGCCACGAGTAATTCACTTGGGGAATTCTACTGGAAAGACTGGGAACCCAGCAGAGAAAGGCAGTGCGGCTGCAAAGGGAAAGCAGCAGCCCGGGCTGTTAGGGGAGCTGCTGCTCCTGCAACAGGAAACTGGAGTTTCCATTAAAGAAGCGTCCAAGACAAAAAGCCAGGCAGAAGCTCACGGTTTGGCAGGGAGTTTGGCTCCTTCCAGCACGGTCCAGCTTCAGGTCAGAGCCACAAGCCCCACACGGAGCTGTATCCAGAGACGGGGCGGCCGGCAGTGCAGAGCAGTGAGGAGCAGGCACAGCTCATGCCCAGGAGGCTCTGAACTGTGGCACAACACACACACACAAGGAAACAATCGGGCAGCTGGCGGCACCACACGATCCTGCCAGGTGTCCGAGTGCCCAACACGCCCCACAGACCCCTCGCTGCATCGCATCCACCTCTACCCGGCACGTGCGGAGCAGTCGGCTTGGCCTGGCCAGTCTGTAGGACCCACGGAGCAGAGGGGCTCCCCAGCAGCTGAGTGCTCGGGTGAGCACTGGCTGCCGCCTCTGCCAGGTCCGAAGGGGTCACCGGAGCTGCATACAGGATTTAGCAGGAATGAAACTCCTCCAGCCTGGAGCTGCAGCCCCCAGCACAGTCACACACAAAGGAACAGCCGATCCACGGTTTGATTCACATTCGATGGCGGAAATGAGCCTATGACACACGCTTGAAGATGTCCCTTTATTCCCAGTCTTCCCACTCTTCATCTTCCAGCTGCAAACAAGAGGAACAGCCCTCAGTTTGTTCCCTAACTCCACAGCCACAGCTCCTCCCGCCCAGGGCACTTGAGTCAGCACCAAGCCTGCCAACCTCGCGCTCCCACACCCTCACAGCCAGGATGTGCTGGCTCCCTCCCCCTCGGGAAGCCTGCACACTCATCCCTCCTTAGGCACATCCAGCAACCACCCATGATCCCATGGGAAGATCCCCAAGACAAGTCCATGTCCCCGAAGAGCGAGCCTTGCCTTCAGGAAGCCTCCAGAGAGCTGTTCCAGCTCAAGCCAAGAGATTTGCCCTCTTGCACCCAGGCACCGCAGTCTTTCCAGCTCCCAGGGGAAGAATCCAGCAACAGCAGAGCTGCTGATGGCTCCTGGGAGCAGCAGCCTCCCCTCAACTCACCTCCCCAGATACCTCCACCTTTGCAAGTGCCAGCTGCACCTCCTCTTCAGTCATGTCCAAATCAAAGTCTTTTTCCCAGTCCTCGCTGATATCCGTGCTGGAGCCTGGAACCACAAACATCCCCAAGGAGCAATCAGAGCTGCACTTGCTCTCCAGATGCTGCCCAAAGCACCCAGACCTGCTTCGCTCCCACCTTGGTTCTGGCCATTACACAACCTTTGGATCAAACCTGCCTGGGTGATTTTGCCAAAACCCCTTTTCTCCTCCTCCATCATGGCAAAACCAGGCCCTTTTCCCAAGAGCTGCCACCTCCACAGAGGGTTTCCAGGCCCTGTGCTGGTCCCACAAACGCACCTTTCTTGCCGTTGTTGGAGGGAGTGGATTTGCCACTATCCGAGTTCAGCTCAAAGACTCGCAGATCTGTTGGCCCCTCCTCTTTTAGAGTCTCTGTCCTGCCCTGGGCTTTGCTCTCTGCCTCTCTGAGTTCTGTAACAGCCGCTGGCTCTGAGGATGCTGCCAACCCCCGCGCAGGCGCAGAAGGACGACCGAGTTCTGGGGGCTTTGGCAGGGAGCTCTGCTCTTCCGAGGTGGCTTCCAGCAGCCTCTGGGTGAGGTCTCTGGTCCCGGCTGGCTGTGCTCCAGGCTGTGGCTGCGCGGCAGGCACAGAGGCAGGGTTTGCGATCTGAGTCACCAGGGAGATGCTCTCACTGCTCTCAGAGGGGCTCCCCTCTGTTGGGGGTGGCTCCGCAGGGAGGATGGCCCAACTCTCCTCCGAGGGTCCCCTGGGAGCAGCGGGGCGGCTTCCCTCCAGGGCTGCAGGGGCAGAGTCTCCCTCTGCTGCTTCCGGTAATTTCTTTTCTGCACAAGGCAGGGGTGACATCCCCAAGAACTCCTCTGTAGGAAGGCGGAAGAGAGACATTTCAGCAAGCGCAGCAGCCGCTGGGTCAGCTGCAGCTGGGCTGGGAGCTGGATCTGTGGGAGCGAGGAGGAGCCACCCCCTCTCTGAGAGCTGCTGGGTCTGCATGAGCCCTCCCGCAGATCCCCACCCACCTTCATCCTCTTCCCAGCCTGGCTCCTCCTGGTGAATGCTCTGCTCCGCTCGCTGCTTCAGAGCCTCCCTCCGGGCTTCATCCTGCAGGAATTCAGCATCAGCAGCTGCTCACGTCCCCAGTGCTTCCCTCCCCAAGGCACTTCAGTGTCAGAGACAACAAGGAAAGCAGACCAGATCCCTGCTTATCCAGGAAAGTATCTGCTGCCTCTCTGGTTGGCATCAGCTCCTTGGCTGAAGCGCCTCCCCCGTCTCCAGACCCACCTGCTCCAGACGATGCACTTTATAGAAGTATCGCTGCCAGAACTCAGAATGGGAAACAGCCACAGGGACCTGGGAGGACAGAGAAAACACAGTGAGTCACCAGAGGGGGCACTGTGCTTGCTGCCCTCCTCCTCTCTGCTCTGGACTGTTGCAGGTACCCCTGTAACCTGCACGAGGCACCTGAATTTCCCAGTGCACAGGTGTGGGACGAGGCCTCAGGTGCCTCCCAGGTGTGCTCAAACAGAGGAACTGCTGTCCCAGCCTGTGACAAGCAGTCAGGGAAGAAGACAAGACGCTGCCCAACATCCATGTGCCAGTTTCCTATGCAAAAAACCCTTTCTAACAGCAACCCCAGGGCCCCAGGAGCTCAGGGCTTCCCCTTGCACCATATCCCAAGTGAGAACCCGCAGGCAGTTCCAGCTCCCACGACAGGAGCCAGGCAGGGCCTCACCATTTTGGTGTAGAGCGCATGGATGGAAGGGCTGGTTGCCAGCAGCTCCGCGACCTCCCCTTTCTTTTCCTCCAGGTTAAACTGCAAGAGCCAGGCCTCGAGGAGCTCTGCAGGGCCTGTACAGGACAAGCACACAGAGAGAACAGCCCTTGGCACAAACACAGCAGGAATGGTTTTGGCAAGTTGCTTTGGAAAGACTCTATGGATCAGAGCCGCTGGGATGAGGAAGGGGCAAAGGAAGGGCAAGATGTGGGTCTCTGTGCCCACTTCTCCCTGCGGGCCCTCTGCCAGCACAGTGCCCAGAAAACCCTCAGCTTCAACACAACAGGGAGAGCTGCTCCCGATGAACAGTGACCCCATCCACAGCTATGCCAGCTGGCAAAGGGCTCCGGGCAACTCCAGGCAGCCCATGGACCCCGCGCAAGGGCCAAGCCCCCTCATACCATCAGGTTCGTTGCAGTACGTGGCTGGGTCCGACTGGAGGCTGTAGAGACGAGCCTGGAGGAGGAGATGCAGAGGCAGAGCCATCAGTGGAACAGCAGCAGCAGAGCTCCCAGGGGACAGAGCATAGAATTCACATCCCGGAGCTCCAGGAAGGAGGCACCAACCTTGGCGCTGTCATAGGGCTCTGTGGTACCCATGGGCGTGGCCATCAGCGTTATCACATCGCAGTCAATGGTCTTGTCTGGCGACGGAGCAAACGTGTCCGAGATGACACCCAGGAAGTCCGAGAGCCCCTTCCTCACCTTTTCAGTCGCACCTGAGGAAACATCTGTCCTCTTGAAGAGAAAAAGCAGCACGGTGTTAGTGACGGTGCCTGCAGCAGTGGGACAAGCCTCAGTCTTCCCTGGGTAGGCTCCTTTAAGGAAGCAGGGTGTCTCTCCCTACAAAAACACACTAATGAAGCGATGGTGTGGCCAGGGCTGAGCTGGGAGTAGGGTGTGGTGGCAAGCACTGGCCTCAGGTGCTGGTGGGGTGGGCAGGTGTTGTGAGAGCGCTGTAGGGAACTGAGGACACAGCCAGGGTGGGACTGGCTGGTTTGGGGTTGGACTGGTGGCTCAGGCTGGCAGCTCGCACAGGGATCCGATGTCATCCTGCAGTGACACTACCAGAACCTCTCCTACACAGCACACAGAGAGAGGGACAGCACAGGAACTTGTCAGCACACGTCTCCAAAGGCTCCTCACCTCTACAGCAGGGAAATCTCACACAGTCCTGGCACCAAACCTGCACTGAGGAGAAAGGCTGAGCCTGTGGCTCATGGTTATGTGCTGGGGTTTTTGTTCTGAGAATCAGGTGCGCAAAAGCCATTCATCCTCCGTGTTGCTTTCTGTACCCAGGGCACCATCGCTCACTCCTATACTCACTGCCAGCTTGTCCTTCACCACACTGGCCGTGGCCGCGATGGTGCAGGCTGTGTCGTGCTGCACGACTTGGGTGAACTCAGCCAGGTCCCGCTTCATGAATTCCAAGGCTTCTGTGGACTGTAAGATGACAGACAGACTGCGGAATCTGTTTGTTCTCCAGCAAAGCCACATTCACACTGGAAACACCTGGGATGTTACTAAGATTGAAGTATGGGAGTCTCTCACCCAGCTGAGCCCTTGGCCAGCTCACGCAACAGGTACAGCTGCAATAATTGGGAAAATGGAAAAACCCAAGCTAAAACCACTTGACAGTGGGGGGTCAAGCTGAGATGTGGACAACGCAGGCTAGGAGAAGCCTTTTTGTGTGAACTGCCTGTATAAACGGCCTTGCTGTAAGGCCTTTGTGTACAGTTAACACCTGTGATGCCGTCACAGGCAGGACATTGCACACCACAACACGATGCTGCAGTCCCACGCCCTCCTTGCTCCCACAGCCCACAGTTGTTCCCCAGCCGCAGGGCCCCAGTGCAGTGTTCAGCCTCCCCTGAGCATTGCCCGGGGTCACAACCCCGCCAGGCCCCCTCCTACCTTCTCCTTCACCGCCTGGTAGCTCTGCTGCAGCCAGCTCCGCCACCAGCCCGCGTCTTCCCTACCGCGGAACAGCGCATCAGGGCCAGCACCAGGCCCCCCGGCTCAGGCCCCTCTCCCACAGACGCCCCCATCCCAGCCCCACAGCCTCTCCGCCCGAGCCTCACCGACCCCGCAGCCCGGACCCCTGTCCCGCCGTCTCTTCTCGCCGCCCCAGCCCCAGCCATTCTCCCCACTCTCCCACCGCTCCCCACAGCAACAGCCCCTCTGTCCCCTACGTCCCACTCCCCGCTGCCCCCCTCTCCCCCAGCTCCGCTCTCCTCCCCCGCCGCCCCCCACAGCCCGGGTCCCGCACCGGCTCCCTGCCATCCCCTCTCCCTCATCCCGGGCCCCGCTGCTGTCCCCCGCAGCCCCGGTCTCTCAGCCACACGGGCCCCGCCGCCCCCGGCAGCACAGCTCCCTCTCCCCCAGCCCCGCTCACCCCTCCGCCATCTTGACGCGGTGACGTCACCACTATTTACCGACCCCTCACCCCGCGGGCCGCGCCTCCGGATTACGTCACTTCCGGCACCGCTTCCTCCTCCCGGGAGGCGGGAGCGGAGGTGAGGGGCGCGGGGCGCGGGGTCCTGGGAACCCCGGGAGCGGGGGTGGCCAGGGCCGTGCGGGTGGTGGAGCGGTTGTACCCGGCCTCCAGAAGCGGCGGCCTCAGAGCCCCCCGTGAGTCCTGCCGAAGTCCCCCTGGGACGCCCCCCTCTCCCCAAGGGGCCCCTCTTCCCCAGGGCCCTCCCGTTGAGCCCCCTCCCACCTTCCCGCCTCCCCTAGGCCCTCCCTCTCTCTCCCCGCCTCTCCCCCCCCTATTCCGTGCCCTCCACCCCTGGGTTCCTCCCGCTGGGGGCTTCCCCTTCCTCCGGGCCCCTCCCCGGGCTCCCCCCCCCGAGACCCCCCGTTGCGCTCACCCTGCACCCCGGGGTTCCTCCTGCTGAGGGGACCCCCTTGCTCCGTGCCCACCCCCGGGGCCCTCCATCCCCGTATCCCCCCTGGTCCCTCTTTCTTGCAGACCCACCTTTCAAACCTCCATGATCCCTCTTTCTAGCTGACACCACCCCCCTTAGCCCATATCCCACAGCCCTCTCCCTCTTGCTGAGGGGAACCCCTCCTCCCTGGAGCCCCCGGCCCCCTTTTTCTCACTGAGAACTTTCAGGCCCCTCCCTCCCACTGAGTCCCTCTCCTTTGCCCCACAGAGCGATGGAGATGCAGTCATACTACACCAAGCTGCTGGGTGAGCTGAATGAGCAGCGCAAGAGGGATTTCTTCTGTGACTGCAGCATCATTGTGGAGGGCAGGATCTTCAAAGCGCACAAAAACATCCTCTTTGCCAACAGCGGCTATTTCCGAGCCCTGCTGATTCACTACATCCAAGACAGTGGACGCCACAGTACCGCCTCGCTGGACATTGTCACCTCGGAGGCCTTCTCCATCATCCTCGATTTCCTTTATTCTGGGAAGCTGGATCTCTGTGGGGAGAATGTGATCGAGGTAATGTCTGCAGCAAGCTATTTGCAGATGACCGACGTGGTCAACTTCTGCAAAACCTACATCAGGTCATCCTTAGACATCTGCAGGAAAATAGAGAGAGAAGCTGCCTTCTATCAGGCCGACAGTGGGAGTGCAAGTTCCATGCGAGAGGGCACCTCATATGGCTCAAAGAGCCAGTGCTCTGCCTCTGTCTCTTCCCTGCAGGAAAAGGAGAGGATCTCAGATTGCCAGCGGGATCCTCCCTGTGGTGACTGCAGCGGCTGCCACCCCCTGGAGCTGGTGGTCCGGGACCCTGGAGGCAGCCGCTCTCCAGACGATGTCAATTCCTCACTGCCCAAGGGAGTGGAACCCAAAGTCGAGTTTGACTCAGATGAAGTAGAGGTAGAAGTGGGCGAACAGCTGCCGCAGTACCCAACCCCGTTGTCCCTGGAGCAGATGGAAGAGGGGCTGCATGGCGGGCAGACAATGGACCTGGCCTGCAATAACTACCACATGAAACAGTTCCTCGAGGCCCTGCTGCGCAACAGCTCCGCGCAGAGGAAGGAGGATGTGGTTCAGCATTTTGTCCGGGGCTTTGAGGGTAGGCCGGAGGATGCGGGGGTAGCCATGAGTTCCATGATGGACATTCACAGCGACTGGTATGGTGAGGACACAGGTGAGAGGGCTCGGGGCGCAGTCTGTGTAACCGAGGGGGAGAGGGCTTGGTTGTGCAGCTTCCCTTGTTACTCTCGTGCTTGTTCAGGAATGCATTGCTGGATATTATGCCATAGCACAATAAACTATTGTTCTGGACTGCAAAAGCAAGCTATACTCATTTATTCAGTGCAGCCTTTGGCAGGTAAGTATTTCCAACGGTTCTTACAGTCTCCGAAGCAGTCCCTGGAGCCTGGGGCTTGTGATGTGGTGTTAATAAATGATCTCATTCATTGCTGAATGGCAGGTGAATTTTTAAACAGCATCTTCCTCTCATAGTGTTACAAAGAGCAATCGGAAAAGTGAGCTGAGCTGCCATAGGAGGGATCTGCTGTAGAACCTGGCAGAGCAGGAGCAGCTCATCCCACCGGAGCCCCTGCCAGCACACGGTCTGTTCGCTGTTAACTGGAACTCCCAAAGAGCAGGAATTGGGTTTATCCAATACTGGTGATACTTAGAAATTCTTTAGGAGCACTGAAAGCTTTAAACTCTGTGTTATTGCATAAAGACAAGACTTAACTTTTACATCCAGAGGCAGACTTGCTTTCCAGCCGGAGGGCACCTGAGGTTCCGCTGCTTCACATTCTACTTGAGACAGTGAGCTCATGGTCAGGCCAGTTCCAGCTCAAGCATGCGTGTGCAGTCGTAAAGCCAGTACCCCTGATATTATCTCTCACTGCTTTAAAATAAGGGATCGGAAAATCACAGATCCAGTCTTGCAGTCACCAAAGACTGAAGTTATTGGAACAGAGCAGAGTGCTTTCGTCAGACTATGCCTATGGATTTTGCCTGTAGCAAGACAAGAGCATCTGAGACACAAACTTGGCTCACTTGTTTCCCTTTTAAAATCCTCAGAGTGTTAAAGAATCAGTAAAAGGGAAAGGCTTTGAGAATTGGGTGGAGAACGTCAGGTTTAATGAGAATGTATTGAAAGGTTAATGGTAGATGTGCTGTAAATGGGAGGGGGGAGGGAGAGCCAAGCCTGGTTAGGTTGTCTCTGCTGAGCATCCCACGCTCTGGGTAGGGTGGAGGTCTCTCTTCGCAACGTCCAGTGCCGCTGTCATAGCCAGGAATGAGAAATGCAAAGCCCTGATGAAGGAACGACACACTCGCACATTCAAGCTGACAGATGAGATAAACACCACTTGTTTTCAAGTGTCCACATTCATTCCCATCATCCTGGTCCGTTCCATGGCTGATGGAGGGTAAAAAGGCACCGGTAGAGCACCTGGAAGCCAGGCAGGTCCAAGAACAACTTCTCTTTCTTCTAAGCAGGGATCTGAATGCCCCACAGAAATTGGTGAGACCTTGTGAAGGTCTGAAATCGGGCAAAGTGAACTCCCTGTGACAGCCACTCCTTAATCCTGGACGCTCCTTTTCCTGAGACGGGATGGCCAAACCTCAGTATAGGGGATGTTCTGCAGCCACACCAGCTTTGGGGTGGGAGAGCTCAAGGCTTGATACGCACACACCTTTCTTAGTCCCTGAAAGAGGGAAAATGAATCCTTTAGTAGAACATTGCAGCAAGGAAGCTGATATCTGGGCTGGGGCTGGACCATATCCGTGGTTGTGTAAAACAGGGTCCTCAAATTTAATTCTTCTGGCAAGTAAAGTATCATCAGCAAAGGCATGGGAGTCCTCCATCTCATTATTACCGATAGAAAGGCTAAGAGAGTGGCAGGAGAACAGCGTTTGTGTTTTGAGATGGATTCCCCACATCTGATTTTATGCGCTTTGTCAAAGCACAGGGGAAACTGCACTACTTCCACTTGTAATTTGTGTGAAGGGTGACACTTTCCAATGCTGTTTAACATCTGAAAGAAAGAGAAAGTAGGAGACTTTCTGTGGCTGAGAGTGCAGGGACCCTGCTGCAGGAAAAGCAATTTTTTTGGCACTTAAATGGCTTCTTAAAATTAATTTCTGTCTCTGTTGTGAGCCAGGTCCCTTAGAGTATCAGCTCTGTGCGTACAGGCAGGCTGATCTGCAAGGGACTTGATCGACCACAGCTGCAGGAATGTCTTCTGGAATTGCACAACCTGCAGAAATCCCAGGTAAGGCAACCCCAAAGAGAGGGGAAGGTATGGTTCTGGTGACTCAGAGGTGCATCAAGGAAGAGGAGGAGGCAGCAGAGCTGACAGCCTTGAGCTGCCCGGTATAATGTGCTGTTTCCTTCCCAAAGGTGATGTGTTGGTTGTGCCCATCAAGCTCCACAAGTGTCCGTTCTGCCCCTACACGGCCAAACAGAAGGGAATTCTGAAGCGGCACATCCGCTCACACACCGGGGAGAGGCCCTACCCCTGCGAGACGTGCGGGAAGCGCTTTACGCGGCAGGAGCATCTGCGGAGCCACGCCCTCAGTGTAAGTCCGAAACATTGCATCTGTCAACCACTCTCTTAAAGGTTTTGGTGTTTTCCAATCGTATTTCCCAAAATATAGTGGAGAAAATGCCTGTCATAAATGAGATAAATGAGAAAAGCTTTTCTAATGAAGCCAGTGATGTGTGGTTCGTTAGTGCTTGCATAGCTGGAAATGGGATGGGATCGCCCACCGTTTAGCTCAAGTGTTGAGGTTTTCCTGCCCCAGACGAGCCAACGCAAGGCAGCAGGTGGCCCTTTTTGCCCTGATGTCTTGTTTTTCACCCCAGGTGCATCGGTCCAACAAGCCGATCATCTGCAAAGGTTGCCGGCGGACGTTCACCAGCAGCCTCTCCCCGGGGCTGCGCCGCTTCGGCCTCTGCGACAGCTGCACCTGCGTGACCACCACTCACGAGGACCCCGTGCCCATCAACCTCAGCCTGATGGAGCCGTCATCGGAAGGCCAGGAGAAGGGTGATGCCGACAACGACTGGCCCATTTATGTGGAGTCTGGAGAGGAAAACGATCCGGCTGATGATGACGATGCCGATGGTGACGACAAGCAGGAAATCCATCGGAGCCTCTTGGACCGAGAAACCCTGATGTAGCAGTGAGAGGAGAGCAGGAGCTCTCTCTGTCTCCCTGGCAGCAGTTGGTCTGCAGCAGGAGGCTGTGTATTTGCCCAGTTAGAGAGACTGTGCTGGGTTTTATTATTCATTTTTTTAATAGAAGTGCGGGGAGAACTGCAGTTTTTATTACTTCTAAGTTTTCAGTGCTGTGCACCAGAAATCTGTGAAGAGTCTTCTCCTTGGGGTTGTCCTTGAGCAATTCCCAGTGGTGTCTCTGCCTCCTGGCTCCGATTCTGCAGGTGGAACATCTCTGGTTTGTTTTGATGACAGGATTCTTCAAATAATGCTGTCATGGTCCTTAAACCCTGACCTGGAATGGGCACTGTCTTCTCCCTGAAGATTACATTAAAGAAATGTAATTTTCATCCATTACTTTGGGACTTTCCTAACCTGAGCTGTGACCCTCCTGCACTAGGGCAGGGTTATCGAAACTGTAAACCTGAAGTATTTCTTAGGCTGGACTTGGCCTGGAAACCAGGGCAGAAAACCTGGGATAACAAAACCGTGTTGCTGCTGCTGCAAGCATGGACAGTGAGAATAAATACATTTCACATGTCCTTAATTGCAGGTGTTTAGAGAACAGGTTTCTCTTTCTGAATTGCTTTTAATGCATCTTCCTCTCTCGAGAGCTTGGACTACTGATCTTTAGATGTGGCTTTAATGTCATTTAGGCATTGGCAGTCTTGTCTTAAGGAGTGTTAAGCACACCTTATGGTGTCCAGTTTAGACCCTGAGCTGCCCAGTTCTCTTCAGCTTTTCACAGCAGTCATTAAAAACTGTCAGTCAGGTTACTTGGGAATTCCGATTCTGGAGATGAAATGGCCAGGTTTGCAGCTGATGTAGCCAAGGAGCAGCTAAAGATAAATACCTGAGCTATGCACATGAACCAGCTCTGAACACCCTTTTTGGAACAAGGGGGTAGGAAACCTCAGAGATTTTTACTCTCCTCTTTCTCTGCAGATCCTGTTCCTTCTCTTTTACTCTGTTTTCTTCTGTCTGTGGTGATTCTTACGGTTCGTCTTGTGTGAATTTATCCAAGTACTCTCTTTTTTAAAACACCCTTCACTGTGAACCTCCTGTTTCCTTGCTGGGATAGGCAAAGGCTGCTTCCACAGGAGGGGAGGGTTTTTTACTTTTCCAGTACCGAGTTGATATCAGCTATCAAAAATCAAGTTGGGAACCTTTAAGAGAAAACACACCCCCACCAGAAAGCCCGTTTGCTTCTGGGTAACCTCCTGTTTCCCAACGAAGAGACAAAACTGAGATATACTGTGAAAAAAAGACTGTTAATTCTTCTTTACACTGTTGTTCATCAGTGTTTAATGAAATGCAATTGTCCAGTCTTTCCAGCTGGAGGAAGTGCTGGATCAGAACCTGTGGACAGTGCTGGCTGACCAAGAACGAGCAGTTCCACTGTACAGGATGGAGCTTCTTGAGATTTCAGTGTAAAGAAAGGCTTTATGCTTGGCAAACGTTAGAGTGGAATCTAAAAACCAGAGCCCTCTGATTTAACCAGTTCATTTTTTTCCACACTTTGTGCTTTTCTTTTACATCCTGAAAAAGAACAGTTTGGCTTCTCTATCTACTTCATCCCCAGTGAAACAGCAGACCTGTAGTCACATCGCAGATCTCTTGTGAGAGGGGATTCTGATACACAAATGCAGATGAGAATTCATTGCCAGATCAAGCAGGGTGAGGAAAGGAAAAAAAGCTGCTTTTTAAAGGAGTCTCTTTACTGGTGATTCCTGAGAACAGCAGAAGGTAAAGATGGGCTTTGAAACATCTCTCTGCTCTGAGCTCTTAATGGAGAGGGAAGGTGATGCTCTTGTGTTTTCTGTACCTGAAGCTGCATGAGCTGTCAGTGGTCCCTGTTCCATCTCTAAATCTGAGTCTGTAGTAGCTCAACAGTATCGTAGCAGTGCACATTATCTCAGAAAAACCTCACTGGGACAAAATCTTTTAGGGCTCTGGAGTCCCTATTTCAGTCATCCAAGTGAAGCCCATCAGAGACAACTCACGTAGGCACCAGGTTTGGAGCTGAGCTCCTTTGAAAACCCTGCTGTGGTTTTGGGTCCTGAGCACTTTCCAAAACCTGAGTAAAACGTGAGCTTGAAACTCACATTGGAAATGCCACCCCCAGCCTCCTGGGGCCGGTGTGCGGGAGGACTGCTCTGTTCTTGTTGAGTCCACTCAGCATCAGAGGATACTGGTTTTGGATCTGCTCACCTGATAAAGGCAGGAGTTCTGTGTGTGAGAGCACCTGGGAAGGGTCAGGATCCCTGTGTGAGACTGCCCTGCTGATGGGAGTGGAGGAGGAATGTAAATAGGAATCCAAAACGATGTTTAGTAACCAGGCATCCTGATCTCTGGTCACTCCAGCCTGAAGATGCCAGTGCCACCTCGGTGTAGATGTTGGTAGAGGCCACTGACGTGGACCATCAGCTCAGTGCGGCTCTGGTCAGTGCGCCACCATTAAACCATCTGAGCTGTGCTGAGGTGGGGGCAGGCGAACTCTTAAACTGTGAAAATGTGCGGAGTAGGGAAAGTTGAGCTCTTGGGAAGTCTGTGTGTGGTCAGAGCTGCAGGAACGACTGCAGAGACCTTTGGCGACTTCACTTCAACTGCTTTCTTCGGTCTTAGCGATTGTTTGTGTGTGTCTTGTGCGTAGAGAATGGTGCTGTGTTCAGGTGTGTGTAATGTGGGGTGTTGGGGGGACACACCATTCCCTTTCCAGATGGAATGTGACCACCCAGTCGATGTTTCCTGTTGATCTGTCACTTTGTGCTGCTGCGTTGTCACTCGAGTCCTTCAGCCGTTGTGTTAGAAGGGGAGGTAGTTTGTCCCTGTCCCTGTGACTGGATGTTCCTGTAACTCTGTTTGCTGTGCTTCCTGCTGTTTGTGGATGGTTTTCCTGAAATCTTCCGTTGTAGATCCAGCCTCCACAAGCTTTGAGAAAATGATGTAGCTCTTTTATTAAATATTCACATGGTGCTTAATGAAGAATGAAAAAGTAATGGGTTTAGGAAGCTATTTCTAATATAATCTCTTTCTCAAAGTTTTTTAAAGGCCACGCAGACTCCGTGTCTCAAACTCTTAGCTCTAGGTAGTTGGCTTAGTTTAGGAGCGTGCGTTTGTACTTTGCACACAATCCCCTGTATTTCCCTGAAGGAATGCAGGCAGCACTGGTACTCGTGGTGGATTGAGCCTCGTGGTGCAAGACCCTGTAAATCCTCCAGATGTGGTCATTTCATTTATGGATGTTTTGTAAAGGCACTTTCATAACTGGAGTCCTTTAGTCTTGTTTAAATGGCGAATTCTTATAAACGGGACCTTATTTGTAGCAGTGACCAAACTCTTGTTTGTGAATCTTGGAGCATTCTGGATTTTTTTGATTGTCTAGAAAATAAAACTCTCTGAGAGGGTTGCTTTGATTTTTTTTTTTACTGTTCAGATACTGCCTGAGTAAAGCCGAGAATGTCGAGATCAAGGCTTGCATTTCAGTTTCTGGGAATTAAACATGAAGGCATTCATGGATGAACGACTCTTGGTAAGAAGGGACTGGAAGGATGTGGAAGCTGGTGAATGGACTAAAGCCAAGGTGGCAGTGTGCTGGGTCGAAACTGTAATCTCATCCTTAATTCATTTCTGGTGTCTTGTTCCTCCTGTCGGTGTCTGCAGAACTCAACCCCCTCTCTCAATCTGATGGGAACGAGGCCATTACCTCACACACTTTGTTCTCCCCAAGGCATCAGGTCCTGTAGCACTGGAGGGGTTCCTGGCATGGAACGATTACAACTCACCAAAGAGCTACTAAAAATATCCATTTTCATGTCACACAAAGTATCTCAAAAGCTTTTACACAAACAAAATATTCTCAGACAATCGCTTCTGTAAGAGGGACAATGCTATTGGAAAAGCAACGATTTTTGCAAGAGCATGGATTAAAGTTCCTGCTGTTCACATTTCCTCATCAAATGCATTTTTAGATCCAGCACACACACAAAAAGGCACAACTAATGAATTCCCAGGTGTGATACATTTCTGATCCAGTGGGAAAACTGGCAGCTACTTCTTTAAAGGCAGAAGGAAAGAAATTGTGTGGCTTCAGCCCAAGATTATGTGCAGTTTTACTTCTATTTTAAAAATTTAAATTAAGACCCTTGGTAAATGCATGTTCCTTTACTCACATGTTTGGGAAAATGCATTGCAACTCCAACAAATTAACTTTGTGGATCAGTGCCTGCTGGTCTGTGTATAAGGTGCTTCAGGTGTTCTGAGTTTTGACACTTGAGTTTTCTTTGGCAAGAAAAGAAAAAGATTAATTTATAGTCAGACAATGCGTGATAACAGAGGTTTGGGCTTTTCCTGAAACATTTATTTTAAGGAATACTGAAATCTTTCCACTGCTGTTACTGTTAATGATATTTGGTTATCAAAACCCAAATGAGACAATGCAAAATTTTTCTATCAGCACTAGCAAAGTCAGGTTTTTAAAGTAATTCATACCTTGTTCTCTGAGCAGCAGACTTGGTCTGGCTCCACAATGCTCCTCCCTTCGCTGGGAGAAGCACCTCCTCCATGGAGCTGCCAGTTCCCATTGGATAAACGTTGCTCAATCTCAACTTCAAGTAGAACTTTCTTGGCTAGAGAGTAACTCTAAAATTTAGAAATTCCAAAACCAAGATTAAACAAGTAAATGCATTTCTAGAAACAGTGGATTGTTTGTGAGGTATTTTTGTGCAAAACAGGACAAGATCAGTCCCTGTGGGTGAGGAAACCAGTCTGCTCCACGGCCGCCTGCGCAGACTCCTGGGCAAGGTTTCGGAATAACTCCAAGAAAAGCACTTCCAACATGTCAAAACGTTCAATTAAGCTACCTGAGATACCACTGCATTTTTCCCTACTTTTTAAATTCCATGCCCCATTCCCAGGGGTTGGAGAGCCCTTGAGTCCCGTTGACACACACTCCCGAGTGGAGCACACTCCAATACCCCAGTGACAGCACCACCAACTACCTGGAGTGAGCAAAGTCACACGGAACAAATACCTGCAGACAGTTCTTTCCAAAGGGAAGTTTTCAGGAGATGAAATAATTTGAAGAGGACAAGAATGCTATGGGGCCTCTGGGCTGACTTTGGAATCTGCTTGGTAACACAGTCCTCAGACTTTGATGTGAAACCAAGATCAATGACATAAAACTCACACGTGACACTGATCAGAGGGTGGCTGTAGGCTAGGGCTGGCAGTGCCACATGGCTGGAAGAGGCCGCCCGGTTGTACGTGCATCAGGTTGAAATGTTTTCCATTGAATTTCACACCATTGCCCAGGGATGGAAAAGAGTGACACAAAATGCTGTGTAGATTCCAATCACTTTCATGTTCGAGAATGATTATTTTAAGTTGCTCAGGTACAGAGTGGGCTCTGACATGAGCAGAAGGGGTCACGGGAAAGATTTAAAAGTGTCTTGTGTTTAGGACGAGACAGAATCTATAGAACTATGGATGTTTATTAAAAAGAGGGAATTAAGCTGGTGAAAAATATTGTTATAATGGAAGAGAAGGCCATTGGGATGATCCAAGGGCTGGAGCACCTCCTGTACAAGGACAGGCTGAGAGAATAGGGGTTGTTCAGCCTGGAGAAGAGAAGGCTCTGGCGAGACCTTAGAGCAGCTTTCCAGAACTGAAAGGGGCTCCGGGAAAGCTGGAGAGGGGCTCTTGATCAGGGAGCGCAGGGATAGGAAGAGGGGGAACAGTTTTCAGCTGAAAGAGGGGGGACTGAGATGAGATCTTAGGGGAAGAAATGTTTTCCTGTGAGGGTGGGGAGGCCCTGGCCCAGGTTGCCCAGAGCAGTGGTGGCTGCCACATCCCTGGAGGTGTTCAAGGCCAGGTTGGATGGGACTTGGAGCCCCCTGATCCAGTGGGAGGTGTCCCTGTCCGTGGCAGGGGGTGGAACTGGATGGGCTTTGAGGTCTCTTCCAACCCAAACCATTCCAGGATTCTATTAAATGGATATAAAATAGAAGATAAAAAATGTAAAAGACCTACCAGGAGAACGCTTACACTGGAGAAAGGAAGGGAATTTATTTCAAGATACTTTACGGACAGGAAGGCCAAAAGGACACAAAGGGTTTGGTTAAGGCAGAACAGCGCCCATGGGGAAACAAATATTTATGAGAAACAAGTGGGGCGTCAAGAGCAGAGAAAGCGCCTGGGAGGGAGTGGAGGGGGCAGAGAGGAACCGAGCTGTGAGCGGGGGACCGCGAGGGGCTCAGGGCCCGCGACTGCAGATCTCATTTGTCAGATGAGGGATACGAACAGAAAATGAAGATGTTAAATCTCTGAGGCAGCTGCGGGCGCTGAAGGAGGATCTGGGTCACCGAGGGCCCCGCAGCCCCCGGGCGGCGCGGGAGCCGCGGGTGCGTTGCCCCTTTAATTGTGTCCCCAGCCCTCGGGCGGCTCTGTCCAACGCCCACGTCAGCAAATACCTTTTGTTTCCCTCCCGTGCGGGCTGCGGGGCTCGGGGCTGCGGGAGCAGCGTCGCCTCCAGCCGCCGCGACCCCCGAGGCGGCGCCGGGACCCGCACCCCCCCGCAGCTCCCTTCGGTAAGGGCGGCGGGGCCGGCACCGCCGGGCCGGGCGGCGGCTGCGAGCGGCGAGCCCAGCTGACGGGCACGGGCACCGGCACCGGGGACACCGGGCTCTGCGGGCACCGGGCTCTGCGGGCACCGGGGGTTGTGTGGGCCGCGGGCCCCGTGCGTGGCGGCCCCACTCGCAGCCGCCCCCCGGGGCCGACGGTTCCGGGGCTGCTCGGGCGCCATTTGCAGCCCCGGGCGCGGCAACAAAGGGGCTGTTCGGGGCCGCGGCGGGCGGCGGGGGCGCAGCGGGGAGGCCGCCCGGGCGGCGGCGGGGGCGGTGCCAGCGCGGAGAAGCTGCGGCAGGCGGGGTGGGAGCGGCGAGGGCTGTGGCGGGGGCTCCACCGGGCTGCGGGGAGCTCGGGCGAAGCGGTCGGAGCTGCCGGGGCGCGGGTAACGCGGGCGGCTGCGGGCTCACGCCCAGTCCGGCCCGGCCCTGTCGAGCTCAGCCCGGCTCGGCCAAGCGGAGGGGAGCGCGGAGGGGAGGGTGCGGGCGGGCACCGATGCAGCGGGGGCGGTGTTGGCGCCGCGGGGCGGGCGGCGGCTCCGCGCGGGGGCGGGCGGGTCCGGCGCCGTCGGGCGTCCCGGGCTCGCGGATCTGTGCAGCCAATGGGAGCCGCGCGCGCTGTGAGTGACAGCGGCGCGGGCCAATGGCGGCGCGGTGCGGGCTGCCCCGCCGGGCGCTGCCGCCCCGCCCCTTTCTGGTCCCTTCGGCGGGGCCCGCGCCGGGTGTGCGGGGCTAGGCGGGGCTCGGGACTGGCTGCCGGGCGCTCGGGGCCGCGGGGCGGGGTCCGGGGGGTGCGGCGGCGCCCGGCTCGGGGCTCGCGACCGCCGAATGAGCGATTTGGGTTCTGCCTCCCGGTTTTCTTCTGGAGGAAGGATGCGTGGCCGCGCGCATCGACACGGGAACAGATCTTGGATAAATGAGATTGTGTGCAAAGCTCTGTAAAAACGGTCCCGGCCGAGCCCAGTGTCTGATTATTTCGTTTTTTTATTTTTCAGAGGTGGCTTCACCTCATCCTTTTGGGGATGGAGATTTCTTCCCACCAGTTCCACCTCCTGCAGCAGCTGAACGAGCAGCGCAGGCAGGACCTGTTCTGCGACTGCAGCATCCTGGTGGAGGACAAGGTCTTCAAGGCACATCGCAATGTGCTCTTTGCCAGCAGCGGCTACTTCAAAATGCTGCTGTCACAGAGCTCCAAGGAGGCGACCCAGCCCACCACTGCCACTTTCCAGGCCTTTTCTCCGGACACGTTTACAGTTATTCTGGACTTTGTGTATTCAGGGAAGCTGTCTCTCACCGGGCAGAACGTGATTGAGGTCATGTCGGCAGCCAGTTACCTGCAGATGACTGATGTTATCAGCGTCTGTAAAACCTTCATCAAGTCCTCGCTGGACATCAGCGAGAAGGAGAAGGATCGCTACTTCAGCCTGTCGGACAAAGACATCGGCTCGAACGGTGTGGACAGGTCCTGCGTGTACAGCATGGGCTGGAGGGCAGAAAGCAGTCCCCCGCATGCGCACTTAAGCCCGGATCCAGGGACCTGTATGATGGGTGGAAATGCTTGGAACAATTTCAGCTACTATCCAGCATCTCTAAGGAATGCCCAGCAGCCGCTGGCCAAACATGAGCAGAGGCAGGACTCCATAAAGAAATCCCGGCACCCGGGGCTGCAGCAGCCTTCTGACGTCCCTCACTATAAATCCAGCAAGCTGGAGGACAGGGCTGCCGAGCCCGTCGGGCACATCGCTCCGGCTGAGGAGCAAGTTCCCATCGAAGCAGAAGTTGAATCTACTCATGTGGGATACCAATACGGCCAGGGGCCTGACGTGATGCCGAGGAGCTTGGCTGTGTCGCAGCAGGAGCATGAATCGCCCCGTTCCTCCAGTAAATCGAAGGCCTTGAAGGCGGACGAGCAGTACGGGACCATGCCCACCATCCTGGGCGTCATGGGAAGCTGGGCTGAAGGTAAGGGCTGGCTCTGATGCTGTTGGCGCGTGGTCACCTGTGGATCGTCCATCCTGTCCTGATCGTAATTTCTTTAATAGAAGTGATGTACTGTTCTGCCTATTGAAGGTGTTTTCCTTGAGGGTTCCATGCCCAGGTGTGTTACAACTTAATGTTTTTACTCACATTTTTTTTCTACCAGATGATCTGCCCAGGATGAGGTTCAAGTGCCCGTTCTGCACTCACGTGGTGAAAAGAAAAGCAGACCTGAAGCGTCACCTTCGCTGTCACACCGGCGAGCGCCCATACCCATGCGAGGCGTGTGGGAAAAGGTTTAGCAGGCTGGACCACCTCAGCAGCCATTTTCGAACGGTAGGTACTTTCAGTAACAGCATGAGTTGCTTCACGTGTAACTCTGTCTCAGTGTCATTAAGCACAATACAGGTGTATCTGGTTGAGTCCCGTAAGGAAAAGGTGATAGGAAATTAATCTGGTTTTGTTGAAGTCAATTTGAAGCATGATTTGGATGAAGGAGGATGAATTCTCTTGTTAATTGCTGGCTCGCAAAGGCAATGCTCTGTGCAAGCCCTGTGACAGAGCTCGAGTGGGCAATTACAGCGCCTATGCTTGTTTAATCTTTAACGTTTGACTATCTCTCATGAGTTAACGCCACCGTTTCATGCTGCACCAGCCCTGCCTTTTGTCATCTTAAAAGTCACTTTGTGGATACCTTATCAAATCCATTCCTTTTGTTTTTTCCCAGATTCATCAGGCTTGCAAGCCCATCTGCAGGAAGTGCAAGCGCCATGTGACGGAGCTGACAGGACAAGTGGTCCAGGAGGGGACGAGGCGGTACAGACTGTGCAATGAGTGTCTGGCGGAAGCCGGCATAGACAGTATTCGCATTGACTTGGAGGCTGAAACACCCATGGAATTCCCACAGGACGGGGATAAGGATTCCCGGTGGCACTATGGGGAAGACAACAAATCTGATGTGGAGATTGTGGAGGATGGGTCAACCGACTTGGTCATCCAGCAGGTCGATGACAGTGAGGATGAAGCAGAAGAAAAGGATGTAAAGCCCAATATTAGGTAGTTAGAAGACAAGAACTGGGAATCCCGTGTCAGAGGGAGAATGAACTGTCCTGACTCTAAGCCCTCCACCAGCTGTTGTTACTGTATGGACTGGTTTCTCTTGAATGGGTCCAGACTTGCATGTGTTCATGGAGAAGCTGTTGGATCCACTCTGAGTTTTGTTATCAGGATACCCACAATTTGCCTCATTAGAAATAATCCATCCTTTAATTAAATAATGGAAGAACAAGGAAACTGAAGTACTACACGGATAACCTTTTACAGCAGACAATGGGTAACTTCCCAAAACCTCCATCAAGGGAGTGAGGTCTGAATACTTAAAAAACAAGTCACAGAGCTCTGTAAATTGCCCGCTTTCTAATCTTGTAGAGATGTTGGGTTTGTTTCTCATCAGATGTTACTGCATACCAAGTATAAACACCCCCCACAGTACAGAGAAAACCTCTCTTCAGTATTCAGAAATGAAGATAATCTCCCATGAAATTTTATGAACTCTTCATATTATAATAAGGAAAAAAGGCAGCTAATTAAGAAAAAGCATCTGAAAATGTTGTAGCACATTTGTTTGGAAAAGCACTTTCTTGTTAGATTTATTAAGATAAGAAGACTCTTTAGCAGATAATTCACTTGAGACATTTTCCTTTACAAGAAGATGAACAGAGGAGTGCTAGTCCTAGTCACCGCATCAGAGACAGTGATTACAATTCTGGATCATTTACTGATGCTATAGATGTATTCATTCTGAAAACTGGGAACTAAAACTGGGCTATGTTTTAATAAGCACCAGTAAAATACTGTCTTTTGGTTTTCAAAAGTGCCCAGCTGAGGTGACTGGTACCCCTGTACTCACAGCATTGCCAGCAGCAGAGGCAGCTCCTCTGTGCCAGCGTGAAGGAAAGGATCCTTGCGAGGTCACTTGTGCAGTTCTGTCTTTGTCCCCCATTCTGTTTGCCAGCAGCTCTGGCAGAGCAGTGTGTACAGTACAGAATCCATATCTTTAGCAGTGGGACTGATGGGATCTTGCACCTGAAACCACTGACTGCTCCTGTTTGTATTGACCTGTACTCAGTTTATACTGGTGAATTTTTATGATGGAGTCATTATCAATTCACGTATTCCCAAAGTCAGTTTGGCACCCAGAGAGCATCCTTTTCTCTTTTCCAGTCTGTATTGTGTGGCAGCGAGAACACGATACGCTGGGAGCACTGGGCCGTGCCTTTGTCTCTTGGTGACAGTGAGACCGTGTCACCAGCACTGCACGCGGTGAGGGCGGAGCGTGCTCCCAGGGTGGGTGTGCTCCAGCTTTCCTTGGACAGACCTGAGTATCCCTGTGGTCACTGAACTCTGTGGGTTTGGGCTTGGAAAACTATTTTTGTTTTCTTTTTCTACCCCTTTGTAAGCATGTGTGACTGAGACCTGGGGTTATCACAGGGCAACCCCATATGTACAAAATGTAATCTCTTTCCCAGGGACAGCCAAGAGTCATATTTCTATTGTTTATTTGTGTAAAACCTGTATAGCTGTATCTTTGTTACCAGAGAGAGCAGCATTTTCACGCCAGCCTGCAGCTGTCAAATGGCAGCTCAGGCGCTTCCTGCTCTGTTCACAGTATGAGCACTGAGTGCCCTTCCCCTCAGACGTGCCAGGCTGTCAAAGCTTGTGCACCCTAAGGAGATGCAAAGTGGTGCTTTGTGGCTCCTACAACAATTATTGTCCGTTGGCTTCGACTTGGGAGGGGAGTGGAAGGGGGGAAATCAGAAAACTTTCTGCTGGCCCCTGGGAAATGCGTTTTCCAGCCAAGACCTACACTTGCCTTGATTTTTTTATTACACTCTGGTCAGTAGGGCTCCAAATGGATTTGATGTGGAAACAGCTGGTGAATTCCTTGGAGCTCATTACTCCTAAAATGCATATTGTTAAATGGATAAAAAATATTCCAGAGCAACCTTATCTAAATCAAACACAGAACAAAAAAATATATAAAGGAATATGGAATGACTTTGATCAAGTTTCAAGAGAAAATGCTTGCTGCAATCAAATTGAGTAGAGTTTTCCATTTCCCTTTGCATTAAACAGTATGCACAATAAATCCTGGGTATCGGTGCCTGCAGTCCCGAACACCGAGTGCCTGGGATTGGTGTGTGTGTGTGTGTGTATGAGTAAGGAGAGGGGACAATAAAGTGTCACTCCAGGCCTGAAATCTCAGCTGCCAGCTGTGAAGGTGAGGCTGTTCAGTGTTCCTGTGTACCTGGGGGAGTTTGTGGAAGCAAAGGGATTTGGGGATCAATACTCGCTCTAATTAGGTGCTGTAAGTCTTAAGAATGCTGAGGACCAGATGCTTCAGAAAAAGATGTGAAGTGGCTATAATGGGCAAGTGGAACCCTCTATCCATATGAAGACACTTTTAAAATACAGGCAGATTAATCGTTGATCTGCCTGGAAACAAGGGGGTTTACTGGTTTTACACGTTATTCTCGGTAGTGTAACTAGATATTGGTAGTCATTTGCAAAGTATCTTGTTAAGTTTGGAGTTTCAGCTCAAGACTGCAATTCCCAGAGGCCAATTCTGGTTTGTATTTTACAAAGGTTACCATTTTTACATTTGTTGCCTTAATTTCCATAGTTGTTCCCTTATTTTTGTATTACAAGTCAAGATAAATGTTAAGTGCCTTCTATTTTCTACGTCCTTCATTTTACATCACCAGTCACATATTTTGCTTATTTTTCTCTAAATGGAAGCAATCCTCGCTGTTTCTTTCCCATCTCCTGGCATTGCCTCTGGTGACTCTCATCTCCTTAGTTCCGTTAGGATCACATTCCTCATTAGCGGAGGAACTCTTCCTTTCTTTGCGAGGAGGACAGTAAAGAGCATAGAGGGTTGTTTTCACAGGATTTAATAACTGATGTGTATGTGTTGCTTCCAGAGCTGTGCCAGGTCACAAGCAGAACCCCTGTATTTGTCTTTCAGGCTGTACAGAACTGTGCTCCATCCAGCTTTTGTTTCTGTCCTGTCTCTGTGCATCCACTCAGAGGTTTAACTCGCCGTGCAGCATTGGGATGGGCTGTTTGGAAAGCAGCCTTGGAGATGGATGTCTTCGAAGGTGTTCAAAGGCTTGGACAGACAAAGCCAGATCTGATCTGGGTCCTGGCTACCTTCCTGTGGGAGCTAGGACTGGACATACAGCTCCCCGGTGACCAATAGTTCCATCATTCCTCTCAAACTCGGTTTTGCTTATTTATTTGTTTTCTTTTTTTTCTTGTACTTTGTTCATGTTGCTCTGGATGCTCTTAAATGCTTATTAAGGTGTGTTTTGGTGATTCACTAGTTTTCACTCCCCATTCTCTTGCCGGTTGCTTTTCTGTTCCCCGTTCTGTCTGACTGACACTGGAGGGATGGCTGCTTCAAGAGAAGTTCCTCCCGTGTGCCTCTACCTTCTGTGCAATCCCAGCATCTGTCCTCACTCCTCCACCTCTTGCTTGTCCCTTGTCACTGCCTCCTTCTGCTTGGCTTCACTCTTGTGTACACAAAACCCACAGTCAAGAGTGAAGACAGATTCACGGCCCACTGTTTAGTCGCTCATCTCTTGCCATCCTTTCAAAGGCTGAAACACTGAATTAAAAACTTCCTTCTTCCACCCCTTTCAGGCATTTCTTACTGAATTCTGCCTCCCACATAACCCTCACTCCAACACTCGCTTCTTGACTTTAATGTAACATCTCAGGAAGCCAGAAGTCAATTAGAAGGTCACTGTTAGTTGGGATTCAACATGTACGAGAATGAAATACAAGACAATTTCTCTAATTCTAGCCACAAGGCTGGATTTTGAAAAAAAAAAGGGATCTAATAATCATCCGGTCCTTGCCTCAAGATTTTCAGTGTATTTTTCCAGTTAGGTATAAATCTGAAGCACCAGTCTGTGTGTCTGCTCAGTAACGGGTATAATTTGATAAGTGACTAAGAAAAGCCTAAAATAGCATTTAGTTAACAAATATTTCTATATTATTTAACTAAAAATTCTCCTGTATTTGGCCTAGTATAACCTTTCATCATATTGAACTCTTCAAATGCAAAGAGAGGCATCTTATTTGGAGCATCAAGAATTTTAAACATAGCAGCAACACAACAACAAAAAAAAAAATTTAAGAAAAGACTGGCAGGAGTGGAAGGAAAAAGATTTATCTCTTGATTTTGCTGTGGTACTGAATTAAATGCTACTGAAGTTTTCTGCCACACTCTGACCTGAAACTTTTTACTATGAAAATGGGAACTGTTCTTTTCTTGTGTTCTGCTTGTGGAGGGGACTGGACCCGATGGCCTGGGAGGCTCCTTCTCGGTACCTGCCCATGTTCTCGAGGAGCAGCCTGGAGCGTCTCACCCTCCAGCGGGCTCAGGGCTGGAGGTGCCTCTCCCTCCAGCAGCCATTCTGGTTTATGTTTCTCCACTCAGAGAGGGCAGAAAGGACAATCCTCTGTGTCGCGCTCCCGCTGAGTCCCTCAGTTCGGGATTATCTCGTTCGAACACAGACCTGTCCTGTTGTAGAGACGCTGCTAAACCGACTCGGGTGCTGTTTTCTACTGCGCTGGACCCGTTCGAGTGGAGCCTTCCCTCGCCACGCGGGGATGCCCGGCCCGGCCAGTAACGGTAGCGGCCCCGGGCCGGGGCGGGCGGCGCGGGAGCCGCGGGTGCGTTGCCCCTTTAATTGTGTCCCCAGCCCTCGGGCGGCTCTGTCCAACGCCCACGTCAGCAAATACCTTTTGTCTCCCTCCCGTGCGGGCTGCGGGGCTCGAGGCTGCGGGAGCAGCGTCGCCTCCAGCCGCCGCGACCCCCGAAGCGGAGCCGGGACCCGCACCCCCCCGCAGCTCCCTCCGGTAAGGGCGGCGGGGCCGGCAAAGCCGGGCCGGGCGGCGGCTGCGAGCGGGTTACGGGGGGGACGGGCACCGGGACTCTGCGGGCTCTGAGACCCGTGCTTGGCGGTCCTCTCGGAGCCGATCGTACCGGGGCTGCTCAGGCTCCATTTACAACAAAGGGGCTGCGCGGGAATGGGGGGCGCGACGAGGCTGCGGCAGCCGGAGCGGGAGAGGCCGGGGCTCCGCCGGGCGGCGGGGAACGCGGGCGGAGCGGGTGGGGCTGGGGGAACGCGGGTGGCTGTGGGGTCGCACCCGGCCCGGTCCAGCCCAGCCCATCCCCGCCCCGGCGGGCGTGCGGTTCCCGGTGCCGCGGTCCCCGCGGTGGGAGCGAGGGCGGCGGTGGCGCCGCGGGGCGGGCGGCGGCGCCGCGCAGGGTAGGCGGGCCCGGCGCCGTCGGGCGTCCCGGGCCCGCGGGGCGGAGCAGCCAATGAGAGCCGCGCGCGCCGTGAGGGACAGCGGCGCGGGCCAACGGCGGCGCGGCGCGGGCTGCTCCGCCGGGCGCTGCGCGGCGCCCGGCGCGGGCAGTGCCCGGGGCCGCCGTGGGGCCGCGTTCTCTTCCCAGGCTGCCTTGCTGTAACCCTAATTCCTTCAGGGATCCCGCTGAGGCGGCTCCTCAGCCCGCTTGGCGCTGTTAAGTTTATCTCGTGTTATTATGCCGGGCTGCAGGGCGGCTGGGGATGGATCGGGATCGTTGGCACGAGTTTCGTAGTTTGGAAAACAAGAGCTCAGCTCTTTCAAACAGGGCTGATTTAGATTGTCACGCATGTTCTTGTCTTCACTGCAGAACTCATCGTTACTCCCTGCCGGGGATGGAGATTTCTTCCCACCAGTTCCACCTCCTGCAGCAGCTGAACGAGCAGCGGAAGCAGGACCTGTTCTGTGACTGCAGCATCCTGGTGGAGGGCAAGGTCTTCAAGGCACATCGCAATGTGCTCTTTGCCAGCAGCGGCTACTTCAAAATGCTGCTGTCGCAGAGCTCCAAGGAGGCGACCCAGCCCACCACTGCCACCTTTGAGGTCTTCTCTCCAGAGACGTTCATGGTTATCCTGGACTTTGTCTATTCCGGCACGCTGTCTCTCACTGGGCAGAACGTGATTGAGGTCATGTCGGCGGCCAGCTACCTGCAGATGACCGATATCCTTAATGTCTGTAAGACCTTCATTAAGTCCTCGCTGGACATTAATGAAAAGGAGAAGGATCATTACCTCAGCCTGTCAGCCAAAAGTACAAACAGTGAACCTGCCCATTCGTCTCCGTATCGGTCGAGAAGGAAAGCAAAGAGCAACCCGAGGCGTTCCTACTCAGTCCCGGATGATAAGACTAACACGGTGAATGAGAATTCCTGGAGCAGCTACAGCAGCTACCTGTCCTCAGAGGCAATCCTCCAGCGGGCAGAAACCCAGCTCTCAAAAAGAGGCAGGAAACAGGGCACGACGAGGAAGCGCCGGAGGCACCTGGGCCTGTCCCAGAGCCGGGACTTGGGGCAGCGTAAACCCACCAAAGCAGAGCGGGCTGGTGGGGCCAGCAGCGCCCCAGAGCCCAGCCATGTCGCTCACACCAAGGAGGAGGCGGAACTTGATGCTGAGGATGATGCTGATCGTAATGATTATGGATATAATCCCAGATCAGAAGTGATACCGAAGAGGTGGGCTGTTGCTCAGCTGAAGCAAGAGCTTTCAAGAACTCCTGAGTTCATGGAATTAAAGGCAGAAGAACTGTACACCTCCATGCCCACAATCTTAGGGGTAATGAGTAGTTGGAATGAAGGTAAAAAGTGCACATGGTTTTGCAAAGTTTGTGTTTGGAAGGATTTAGATGATCTTTTGGAGAGTATTTGTATGGCTGCATGAAACCCAAAGTGAGGCCTAGACTTGCAGATCATTTCATCTGCTCAATAATAGTCCCTAACAGAATGGGAGACTCTGCAGCCAGAACAGGGCATAAGAACTGCAGTCAGAGAGCATGACCCAGGGGTTCTGTAACGTTAAAGCAATACATGCCAGGCTGTTTGGACCCAGATGGGGTTTAATGAAGCCTCAAGAGCTGTAATTGTCTTTGTGACCTGAAGGACTGGATTTGTTTTGTAAGATCCCCAATACCAGGCAGTAACAGAGGCATTCGGCCTTGATCCAAGCCCTTCACAAGAGAGGCTCTCTTGCTGGTGGAATGCTGTGTTTCCCTTAAGCTCCAAACCAGCCCCAACTTCATACGTGCTTGCCCACAGTACATAAAGCACCTGAGCTCTCGATGGACTGACAGCATGAGCCTGAGTTGCTGGAGTGACGCTGACATGTGCATTCTTATGTACAGCCCTTTGGAAACTGATGTACCCATGTTTTACTATAATTGCATATTTTCAAGACTTTAAGCATCCTGGTGTATTACATAGGGATTCTGAATGTAAAAGTCATGAACTGTTAGCTGATGGAAGAGGCAGGTATGATGCCTATATTATAGCTGTGTATTTGTGATCATATGTGTGTCTAAAAAATACCTTGAGTAAGAAAAAACATGCTATCAAGTGCCTATTTAACATATTCAATAGGAAGTATTGGCTTTGGGGGATTATATTTGGGTATTTTTCCTATTTAAGATGACAAATAAGCAAACTGCTACACAAAGATGCTGCTGCCTGACACTGTACCTGTGTTTGTCCAGCAGATGAGCTCCCGCGGATGCGATTCAAGTGCCCCTTCTGCACGCACACAGTGAAGCGCCGCGCAGACCTGAAGCGACACCTGCGCTGTCACACAGGGGAGCGCCCGTACCCGTGCGAGGTGTGCGGGAAGCGCTTCACCCGACTGGAGCACCTACGGAACCACTTCCAAACGGTACGGCGTGTCAATCCGAGCATCAGCGTAGGGACAACCCATAAGATGTCATTGGTAACAGTCGCTTCCAGGTCTAATATCAGCACACATCAGCTGCACATCAGCTTTAATGATTTAATTATAAATTACCAAATTACATCTTAATTTTTCAGAATGATTTGGTGAATTTTCTTTTTCTAAAAAAATAAAAAATAAAGTCTGCTTTTGGGTGAGTGCTGACATTTCCAAATGTTAAATCCCTTCAGATACATCAGGCCGGGAAACTGATCTGCAGGAAGTGCAAGCGCCATGTAACTGACCTAACGGGATGTGTTGTTCAGCAAGGAACCAGACGCTACAGACTATGCCATAAGTGTCTGGCAGAAGCTAATTTCAACAGCATCCCTGAGGATTTGGATTCAGAACATTCTCCTGTCTCCTCCACGGGAAACAAACATCCCAAAAGGGCTTCAGAGGAGGAACAGAAATCAGAGGAAGACACAGTGGAGGAGGAACCATATAACCTGGTTGTTCGACACATTAATGATGATGTTCCAGATGAGACAGAGGAAAAGGTGAAACCAAATCTTAGGTAGATATATTTGTGTGTTTGTTACTGTGTATTCAAGATTAAATTACTTTAGTCCTACCAACTAATGCTGTTTTTTTTTTAACTTTCATTAAAATTAAATATTGCTAAAATTCTATTATGTGAAGCAAAATAAGGATGACAAACAAGTTGTTTTGTACTTACAGACACACTACAGTGCAACTGCTTCTAAATATAATCCAGAAAGTATTTATTGTCTGGAAGCTATTTAGAAGAATTGGTTTATGTTTCATCCAAGGCTTGCTCAGAGCTCCTGTAAGTGGGAATCCTGTAACAGTTCTACAAGGATTCTCGAGACTATAGAATTTTGAAAAAAATTGAGATTTGTGTATTTAGTGACCACTAACACCCATCTTTTCCAAGTCCCTCGCAACTGTGCCCTTAAACTCATCACAGCTCCGTGTATCACTGGAATTCTTTGGCAAACATTTTGGATGCCCTGAGCCCCATCTCCTCTGTTGTGCCTGGGACAGTGGCTGCCACCCCCAGCTGGTCCCTCAGGGGTGCACATGGACTCACCACAGGAGCTGACAGCAGGAAGGAAGAATTTGCAGTTTCAGGGTGTTTCAAATTCACATCTCTCTATGGGCACTGGCGCAGAGGGGCTGCAGAGTGGGGCTTCCTTCAGAGAGCAGGCTGTGAGCTTAGACCTGTCTGCTCTGGAACAGAACAGGGTGAATTTAATGCCTGTTTTACAACTATTACTGAATATAGAAATATTGAACAAAACTCACAACTAACACTTTCTTTGTTCATGCCAAACATTTTTCTATCAAGTTCCTGTCGCGATTTCCAAAAGCAGAGCACTGCTCTGTTTCCACAGCATCGCAGGGCACCTCGACACTTCCACACAGTTAAATCGCAAACAACATTGATTTCCGTTGCCCGCTTTGAGGGCTGGAACTGAGCACCAGGACCTCTCCCGCCTCAGCCCGCGCCGCCAGCTTCAGGGAGAGCGGTGCCGCCTCAGCTTGATGCCTCATTGGCCAATCCCGGTCACATGACCCACCTGGCCAATCAGGTGTCCGAGCCGCGGCTGAGGGAAGGCACGTGCTCCTCTGATGTCCTCGAGGGAGAAGGAGAACCCAGAGTATGAAAATCACCCTTATTTTTGTACCAAAAGGGCACATCACCACCTTTACTTACAAAAACACCTCAGCAGAGGGCAAGGCACAAATGTAATTCACTGGTATGAAAAATGCACTGGCCAAAATGACACAAAACCCCAGCGATTCTGTCAGTCCAAGCTTTATCCCAGCATTAAACTTCCTTTAAAAATAGGGGGGAATTTTACCCCGACTCTTCACAATGTGGAGATAAAACCCGATCTATTTAAGATGATTTTACAAGAAGATAAAGATGAGATCTGACCCCAAGACACACAGCCCTCGCTCCCCTCACACTCAAAACAGCCAAGGCAGTAACACACACACCAGGTGCTTGGGCACTTCAAACAAAACATACTTGTGATTGTTCTTAATTTGGATTCAGTGATCTTATGTCTCATGATCCTTTGCCAGTAATGCACTGTCGGTGCTGTCCTTTCTAAAGGATGATGGGGAAGGTGATCTTTATAGTCTTCTTTTTAGAATAAATCAGGTTTCACAAGATGCAGTTTGGAGTGAAGCTGCAGAGAATCTGGCACATCCCCTTCTACAGCTTCAGAGCCAGAAGAGGTGCTGTTAGGATTTCAGCCACATGGTCAGAAATGCTTTAGGAGTCCACGTGGGAATTCATTCCCAGCAGCTCAGCACCACCTGCTGGCGTGTCTTCTTGAACGTGGTCCAGGAGGTGGTGATTGGGTTTGGCGTAATTCCCTGGGTGTCCTTTGCACAGTCAGGAATCTTTGCACATTAATCTGACCACTGCCAGTATTTTGGACATTTAGACACCTTGGAGGAGGGCTTTCACCTCGGAACAACAACACTCAAATCACATAGATGAACACCACAGTGTCAGTTATTCTAGTTGGCAGCTCTGCTCATTTCTCTGTTTAGTTTATGGAACATCTCACACAGGTATCAGCCTTGAAAGCCAACTGCCAGCATTCCTGAGAGACTTCCAGCTCCTACAACTCTCTTCCCTCTCCTCCACACCCCCCCAAAACCCCAACCAGTTCTACTTTTTCCTGGCATGCAGGTATGTCTCCCCATTCTCAAGCCAAAGCAGAGGCTGACATTCCAATGCCGAGTATCCATGAAGTCACATTTTTCATGCCTTAAATATCAATGATGACAAAGACTTCTGGCTTTTCATCTTCGCAGATCTGCATGGCTGAGTAAGTTATGGCCTTGACCTCTGTGCCCTGGGGAGAAAAGACACAAGAGCACAGACTTCCTAACTGACATCCCTTGGAGCAGCTCATGGTAACACACAGCATTCATCTCCTTTTACAAATGCTATCCAGTTTAATGATTTTTCTCCCCAAAAGCTGTAACTCTGTTCTCATCAATACAAAAGCAGGCAGATTAACAGCAAGGACTTAGCCAGGCCAGTGAGTAACTCACTCTGCCCTTATTTTGTTGCCTCTCCAATGCTACAAATTCCTCTTCCTACCCCCATCAGGACATCAACCTTTGCTGTGCTAATACCGACACCACTAAAAACCTGGCAGGGAGACAAGGATTTGCTTCAGCTAATTCTTTAGCAGGGAAAAATAAAAGGCAATAACTGGCTAAGAAAAAAACTGTGATAGTGCTGTGAACACCCAGCTTCTGTTCCCATTCAGAATATGGACTGGTTGGCTGCGTTACCAGCATCACAAAACCAAAGCCAGCTGCTGAGCCCTGCTCACGCTGAGGACACATCAGATGCTCAGTGAATGCATTCCCAAAAAGCAGGCAGGAAGCAAGGCCTTAGATTTAGTGCTTGGGATCCCATTCCAGTGTGTTTATGATGGGAACTCCTGAGAACTTGGAAATCTGATATAAAAAATCCCCACTCTGCCATGAAAGGTAGGAGATGTACAGATGAGCCATTGCCTACCTGAGGGTGCTTGGCTAAAGAGAACTCTTCTCCCCACCTTTAAAAGCAAAAAGAAGAGAGGTGGTTGGAATCTGGGTAAAATATTTATCAACGTTACAACTTGTTTCAATGATGAGCATGGGGCAGCGAGACTTTCATTTAAAGCTTCAAAGGAAGAAATAAAGCAGCCCACAACGTGCTTTTCAGAAAGCACCAGTGAACCCCAGCGCTCTGGTGTTCCAGAGTGGAGATGCTGAAGGCAAGAGGTGCACTTTCAGTAGAGATATTCATTACCCAATGACCGTTTAAGCTCACCCAATCGATCTGATTTTGAACTGCATTCGGTCAATGTAAAGCACTTTCACCTCCTGCAAAGAAAGCCAGAGGGGAAACATTTACAGGGGTTGTAGCCAACAGCTTAGATGGAATCTAAAGCCAGAGAATAGTAGCAGCCTCAAAGACACATACTGCTATATGAAACACAAAGGCAGTAAAGCCATCCCTACTCTGTAACAGCAGCTAATAATGGGGGTTTGTGGTAACCAGGTACAATCATTTGTTTCTAAAGTCTTTCTGCCCTCTATTTTCAATTGTCCAGGTGTTGTGCTTAAGTGATCTGTCCTGTCCCTTTTCTTCCCTGAAGTAACACCGCATTCCACACTGATATTATCACAGAACAGCCTGACCTATGAATCAAAGAGACCAAAACAGAGCACTCACCCTGGGTATAAAGAACTCGTTAGCGCTGAATTTATACAGCCACTCATCCAGGAAGTGAAAGAGAAGAGACAACATGTCATGTCCTGCACAGGTGGAGCAGAGAATACAGTCAGTTGACTCAGCAAACACAGCCGAGCGTTCTGAAGCACACATCAGACGTACAGCTTCTGCACCACTAGAAGATGCAGATTAGTGATGCTTAATTAGATTTCAGTTAACTGCAACAACACTACACATAAAGATTCAAAATGCTGGTACCCTCCTCCCTCAGGGTTTGTCCAATCCTGATACAGAAAGTGGATGCAGCCTTACCTTCTGCCTCCACCTCCACTGTATCCACAGGCTCCACAGTCTCCGTATCCGTCATGTAACCAAACATGGCCATAACGCACTGCTCAAATGCCTCTTCCAAAGTGTCCCCCCAGGCATGGAGCCTAAAAGGACACAGGATAATTTACCAGACAATAAGGAAAGAAAAAAAATCCCCATATGTTATACGGGTGAGGAATTGAAACACAAGAATTAATGCAGTGGAAGTGACTGAACAAGAGCATTTTCTTTTCTATACCTGTGTGTTTGGGCAGGTTAACAGAGATTTTTGGTTCTTGTAGTTTGGGAGAACATGAAAAATTAGTTGTGCCAGACAATGAGAACCTAACATGGTGAAAGCATGTAAAAGCAAACTACTCAGGAGAAGTTTGGTTTAAAAAGAAGACATTAAAAGGGGTTCCAAAAGACCATTTCTGAATATCAAAGGCTGGATCAGCAGCACCATAGGAAAATGACATTAGAAAAGAAACCAAACGTGATTCTGTGCTCTCACAAGAGCAAAAACAAAATTGGCCACCAAAACCCCCAGCATGTTACACATCACAACTCCAAGAAAGTGCTCCTCTGCCACTGGTCTCCAGTGGGCATTCTGGATTTATAGGGGTGTAAGGAACAGTTCATTGTCATATGGAGAGACCCCAGCTGCCCACACTTACTGCACATCCGCCGTGTGATCCAGATCTGAGAGGAAGGAAAAAGAAAAGGCACAACATCACCACACACACACACATTGAAAATGAGGATTTACAAAAAGAAAATCAGATGTTGTAGTTGTAACAAGAACTTCTTGCATTCATTTTCAGATGCAAAACAGTGATAATCTATTTTTCTGTATGTTAGCGAAGGTTAGCACAGGCAGAACCCTGGACTATTCCTGCCAAGCAGAAAACCAGTGTTTAACGTGATGATGTCAGTGCCCTTTGGGTACAGCACCATGCACAAGGTATGGCTGTTGTAGAGCAACCGGCTTCCACAAGTTAACTTCAATAAAAGAACCTTTAACCAGGAGTAAAGAGCTTTTGCTGAAGTCTGCAGGACTAAAAATTATTCATGCAGAGGACAAGATCTGCAAATTTTTCCAGCTCTGTGAACAAATATTCTTGTCCACACCCAAAAATGCCCATTATGCAAAAAGAAGAATCTTTTAAAAAATGATATAATACAAAGTAGAAGGCAGGATTTAACCCCAAGCGCGTATCAAGGTTTACATGAACATGATTTATATTCATTTAGAGGAATGAGAGAAACTCAAATTTATCCCAGGTTGACACAAACAGAGCTAACTTGGGGTGTAAAAATAAATGCACACCATGATCACTGTAACTGATTATTCTGATGCTGTTTATATCATCCCACGCTATTAATGGATTCTCACCAACAGTCTCTAAAGCAAACAAATTCCAGTGGATGTAAAATAAGAATAAAACCTCTTCCAGTTATGGAAATAGCGTGACTATTGTAACATGTCATCATATTTCTGCACTGCTATCAAATAAAAATCTGAACACACCCCAAAAATATATACTCCAACAGAGCAATAGGCACTGTCCCTGCAGACAGACATGGCTCCAATAAAAGTCAGACACTGAGGGGTCTCCTGTGAGTGCCTGAAGCTCTTGGGCTGCCACCCACTTGCTTGACTTATTCTTAGAAGACATTCCAGGGTGGGAAAGGGAGAGATTAAAGATCTTCCAAGTTGTGTGAGTAGCAGAAACACCACGGAGAAGACCAACAAACTCTTGAATATCAATGCCTACGAGAGGTAGGACAAAGTCCTGCCTGGCTAAGAAACAGCTTGAAAGAAGGAAGTTTTTGAGGAGAGACTCACAACTAACTTATTTCTATCGTGATTTCTTTAGCACTCGTAACAAGAAAGGCTTTTATCTGTGTATTTTTGGATAGCTCACCTCTATTAATTCAGCTACAGATGCATCCCCCCAGCCTAAACACACACAATAGCGGTGCAGTGAGGATCCCCACACGTGCCTACACAGCATATCCTGCTGACTCCTGCCCCGTCCCTCCCCTCCCAACTGCTCTGTCCCAAACATGGTGTCAGGACAGCGTTAACAGCACTCACATTCATATTTCTTGTTGAGTGGCGGGTACTTGGCTTTGACAGCCTTCTGCTCCGCCGTGAGGTTGTAGTCCCTCTCGTCCGCTGCCATCGCTGCTGGAGCAACGCTCGCTCACTTCCTGGTGCCGGGAAACATGGCCACCTCTGGAGCGCCTCAGCACCGCGACGCTGCACGAGAAAAGGGAGAATCACCTCTGTTCAGTTTTTCACCTGACAGCAGCTTGGTAAAGGCTCAGAAATTCAACACGAGATACTAAATGTTGATTTAAGCTGTTTGTTGTCAAAACTGTCATTGGGAGATGGGGAAGTTCGGGTCCAATCCTGCACCGCTTGTCTCATTAACTGATAATAGTTATGTTCAGCCAGTGAAAGGATCACAGTCTTTGCAGAACGCAGGGACTTTGGCCTTTTCTGGAAAGAATCACATTTCTTCCGCCTTGATTTGTACAACACCAAGCACTTAATTCACCCCTAAATAACAAAATACAATAATAATGAAAAGTACTGAGCCCACCAGTACATTATACAGCAATCTGGAATTCGCAGTGCCTGCACAGCCCAAGATGCGATCTGGAGCCTTACATGCAATTTTACTTTAGCAAAAATGCCCAGCTTTCTCTAGGACAGGGAAAGCACTTAAGATTTGATCCTAAAAACACCTGCATGGCAGGTATGACCTGGCACAAAGGGCAGAAGGTTTCTGATATTTCTTTTTCTTTTAACTGTATTAAATCCCTATTTAAAAGTTTAATTCCCAACCTAGATGTCAGTAGTTGCTCAGTTTCATTTTTAAATCCTACAGACATAAGCTGGCAAACCTGATTAACTTCAGGCTACCTATTTTTCCTCAGACCAGACCTCCCTGGATTTCCAGTTGGAATAACCATTCTCTTTCTGAATACCTGTTGTGCATGAAAAGATTCACCCACAGCTGAGCCCGGTACTCCCCACAATAATGCAAACGACGGATTTATAGATCCATGTAACATCATCAAACCTACTTTAAACAGGTTGCTCAGCTTAGGAACAGACAATGCCAGATTTTCAGCTGATGTGGTCATGTTAGGAGTCACAAAAGACCTGGAATGGAGCAGCCGGCGCACCTGAGAGGGAACAAACCCAGATGGACGCACCCTTTGGTTCTGAAGCCGTTCAGCCGTGGCCGCAGATGCTCAGACCCAGGGTGGATCGCTCAGCGCCGCGCACCCAGCAGGGCTCGCCGCCGCCTTGATGAGGAGAAACGGGAGTCATTAGCGATGCGGACAATTAACAACCACAGAGCTGAGGGCGCCCCGCGGAGCTCCTCTGCGACTGGGACGGAGGGGGAAAAGGAGAAGGAAGGGGTCAGGCCCCAGCCTGCCGCACACACCGGGCTGGTCCCACCGCGGGCTGTGCCGAGCACAAGAACCCGAGCCCACTCCCAGGAACCAGCCCTGAACCTGGGACGCTGCCGCTTTAAGAGGCGCTCGGGGGGCCGCGTACCCGCCCGCCCCTTCCTCCCCGCAAAATGGCGTCTCCCTCCTCCCCCCAACCCGCACCTCCCTCCTCCCACC
>JAUMJL010002201.1:0-20692 GCA_033558185.1 Dromococcyx pavoninus | reverse complement strand
ACCTCCCTAAGCCACGCCCCTATCGCGGGAAGCCACGCCCACCCTCGGTTCGCACTGTATTGATAAACCACGCCATTCACAAAAGCCACGCCCCCTCTTAGCCAAACCACGCCCCCTGCCCCCGCCCCGACTTCCTGGAGCGGGAATTCCCCCCCCCCCCCGTGGGATCCGAAGGGAGCGCGGTGAGGGGGGGGCGGGGGGTCTGGGAGGGGCCTGAGACGATGGGGGGCACTGGGGGGGGGGGGGCGAGGTAACTGGGAGCACCGAGGAGGGGTCGAGGGGGGGGGGGCAGAGGGACGGAGGGGCCGGGACAATGGGGGGCGTCGAGGGGGTCGGGGGGGGTGGGCGAGCTGAGGGGGTGTGGAAGGGGACAAAGGGACAGGGTCAGTGGGGGGCATCGAGGGGGTCGGGGTGGGTTGGGGGGCACCGGGTGGGGGGGGGGGACAGGGAATCGGAGGGAGTCGGGACAATGGAGGGATGGAGGGGAGACGGGGGGGGGCGATGGGGGGGATCGAGAGGGTCGGGGGGCACAATGGGGGGTCCTCGGGGTTGGGGGGCACTGGGGAGGGAGATGGGTCATTGGGGGGATCGGGGGGAGGGGGGGGCGAGACAGTGGGGGGGGGGATTGAGGGGGTTGGGGTGATGGGGGGCACCGGGGGGCGATGGGGGGGGGGGGGGGGGGGGATCGAGGGGGGAGGCGAAACAATGGGAGGGGGTCGGGGCGGTGGGGGGGGCACGAGGAGGACCGAGGGGCTTGTTCGTCACTGATGGTGCCCCCAGCCCCACGGCGACCTGTGGGGCACAGGGGTCCTCAGTCCCAGTGGCACCTATGGGTCACCCGGGGCGCTCTGTGGGTCAGAGGGTCCTCATTCCCGGGTCAATCTGGGGGGTCACAGGGTCCTCAGTCTTGGATCAATCTTGGGGTCACGGGGTCCTCATTCCCAGATCAATTTATGGGATCACGGGATCCTCAGTCTTGGATCATCTCTGGGTCACAGGGTCCCCCTCCCCAGGTCACTCTATGGGTCACAGGGTCATTCTATGGGTCACCCAGGTCGCTCTATGGGTCACAGGGTCCTCATTCCAGGGTCATTCTATGGGTCACCCAGGTCACTCTATGGGTCACAGGGTCCTCACTCCCGGGTCAGTCTCACCCAGGGTGCTCTATGGGTCACAGGGTCCCCCTCCCCAGGTCACTCTATGGGGTCACAGGGTCCCCCTCCCCAGGTCACTCTATGGGTCACAGGGTCCTCATTCCCGGGTCATTCTATGGGTCACCCAGGGTGCTCTATGGGTCACAGGGTCCCCCTCCCCAGGTCACTCTATGGGTCACAAGGTCCTCATTCCAGGGTCATTCTATGGGTCACCCAGGTCACTCTATGGGGTCACAGGGTCCCCCTCCCCAGGTCACTCTATGGGTCACAGGGTCCTCATTCCCGGGTCATTCTATGGGTCACCCAGGTCACTCTATGGGGTCACAGGGTCCCCCTCCCCAGGTCACTCTATGGGTCACAGGGTCCTCATTTCAGGGTCATTCTATGGGTCACCCAGGTCACTCTATGGGGTCACAGGGTCCCCCTCCCCAGGTCACTCTATGGGTCACAGGGTCCTCATTCCAGGGTCATTCTATGGGTCACCCAGGTCACTCTATGGGTCACAGGGTCCCCCTCCCCAGCTCACTCTATGGGTCACAGGGTCCTCAGTCCAGGGTCATTCTATGGGTCACCCCAGGTCGCTCTATGGGTCACAGGGTCCCCATCCCCAGGTCACTCTATGGGTCACAGGGTCCTCATTCCCGGGTCATTCTATGGGTCACCCAGGTCACTCTATGGGTCACAGGGTCCCCCTCCCCAGGTCACTCTATGGGTCACAGGGTCCTCATTCCCGGGTCATTCTATGGGTCACCCAGGTCACTCTATGGGGTCACAGGGTCCCCATCCCCAGGTCACTCTATGGGTCACAGGGTCCTCATTCCAGGGTCATTCTATGGGTCACCCAGGTCGCTCTATGGGTCACAGGGTCCTCATCCCCAGGTCACTCTATGGGTCACAGGGTCCTCAGTCCAGGGTCATTCTATGGGTCACCCAGGTCACTCTATGGCTCACAGGGTCCTCACTCCCGGGTCAGTCTCACCCAGGGTGCTCTATGGGTCACAGGGTCCCCATCCCCAGGTCAATCTCTGGGTCACAGGGTCCCCCTCCCCAGGTCACTCTATGGGTCACAGGGTCCTCATTCCAGGGTCATTCTATGGGTCACCCAGGTCGCTCTATGGGTCACAGGGTCCTCATCCCCAGGTCACTCTATGGGTCACAGGGTCCTCATTCCAGGGTCATTCTATGGGTCACCCAGGTCACTCTATGGGTCACAGGGTCCCCCTCCCCAGGTCACTCTATGGGTCACAGGGTCCTCATTCTATGGGTCACAGGGTCCTCATTCCCGGGTCATTCTATGGGTCACCCAGGGTGCTCTATGGGTCACAGGGTCCCCCTCCCCAGGTCACTCTGGGTCACAGGGTCCTCATCCCCAGGTCACTCTATGGAGTCACAGGGTCATTCTATGGGTCACCCAGGTCGCTCTATGGGTCACAAGGTCCCCATCCCCAGGTCACTCTATGGGTCACAGGGTCCTCATTCCAGGGTCATTCTATGGGTCACCCAGGTCACTCTATGGGTCACAGGGTCCCCCTCCCCAGCTCACTCTATGGGTCACAGGGTCCCCCTCCCCAGGTCACTCTATGGGTCACAGGGTCCTCAGTCCAGGGTCATTCTATGGGTCACCCAGGTCACTCTATGGGTCACAGGGTCCCCCTCCCCAGGTCGCTCTATGGGTCACAGGGTCCCCATCCCCAGGTCGCTCTATGGGTCACAAGGTCCTCATTCCAGGGTCATTCTATGGGTCACCCAGGTCACTCTATGGGTCACAGGGTCCCCCTCCCCAGGTCACTCTATGGGTCACAGGGTCCTCATTCCCGGGTCATTCTATGGGTCACCCAGGTCACTCTATGGGGTCACAGGGTCCCCATCCCCAGGTCACTCTATGGGTCACAGTGTCCTCATTCCAGGGTCATTCTATGGGTCACCCAGGTCGCTCTATGGGTCACAGGGTCCTCATCCCCAGGTCACTCTATGGGTCACAGGGTCCTCATTCCCGGGTCATTCTATGGGTCACCCAGGTCACTCTATGGGTCACAGGGTCCTCATTCCCAGGTCACTCTATGGGTCACAGGGTCCCCCTCCCCAGGTCACTCTATGGGTCACAGGGTCCTCATTCCAGGGTCATTCTATGGGTCACCCAGGTCACTCTATGGGTCACAGGGTCCCCCTCCCCAGGTCACTCTATGGGTCACAGGGTTCCCCTCCCCACGTCACTCTATGGGTCACAGGGTCATTCTATGGGTCACCCAGGTCGCTCTATGGGTCACAGGGTCCTCATCCCCAGGTCAATCTATGGGTCACAGGGTCCTCATTCCCGGGTCATTCTATGGGTCACCCAGGTCACTCTATGGGTCACAGGGTCCCCCTCCCCAGGTCACTCTATGGGTCACAGGGTCCTCATTCCAGGGTCATTCTATGGGTCACCCAGGTCACTCTATGGGTCACAGGGTCCTCATTCCAGGGTCATTCTATGGGTCACAGGGTCCTCATCCCCAGGTCACAGGGTCATTCTATGGGTCACCCAGGTCGCTCTATGGGTCACAGGGTCCTCATTCCAGGGTCATTCTATGGGTCACCCAGGTCACTCTATGGGGTCACAGGGTCCCCCTCCCCAGGTCACTCTATGGGTCACAGGGTCCTCATTCCAGGGTCATTCTATGGGTCACCCAGGTCACTCTATGGGTCACAGGGTCCTCACTCCCGGGTCAGTCTCACCCAGGGTGCTCTATGGGTCACAGGGTCCCCATCCCCAGGTCAATCTCTGGGTCACAGGGTCCCCCTCCCCAGGTCACTCTATGGGTCACAGGGTCCTCATTCCAGGGTCATTCTATGGGTCACCCAGGTCACTCTATGGGTCACAGGGTCCCCCTCCCCAGGTCACTCTATGGGTCACAGGGTCCTCAGTCCAGGGTCATTCTATGGGTCACAGGGTCCCCATCCCCAGGTCACTCTATGGGTCACAGGCTCCTCATTCTATGGGTCACAGGGTCCTCATTCCCAGGTCACTCTATGGGTCACAGGGTCCTCATTCCCGGGTCATTCTATGGGTCACCCAGGGCGCTCTATGGGTCACAGGGTCCTCATTCCCAGGTCACTCTATGGGTCACAGGGTCCCCATCCCCAGGTCACTCTATGGGGTCACAGGGTCCTCATTCCAGGGTCATTCTATGGGTCACCCAGGTCACTCTATGGGTCACAGGGTCCCCATCCCCAGGTCACTCTATGGGTCACAGGGTCCCCCTCCCCAGGTCACTCTATGGGTCACAGGGTCCTCACTCCCGGGTCAGTCTCACCCAGGGCGCTCTATGGGTCACAGGGTCCCCCCCCTCCTCACTCCCCCCCCTCCCCTGTCCCCAGATGTCCTCGGAGGAGCGGGCGACGCTGCTGGCGCTGCAGCAGGCGCTGACGGAGGAGCAGTTCCAGAGCCTCAAATTCCTCCTGGAGGAGCGGCTCCCCCTGGCCGAGCTCCTCCCGGCTTCGCGTCCCGTTCTCTGCCGCCTCCTCCTGCAGCGCTTCCCGGGCCGGGCCCTGAGCGTCACCGCGGAGCTGCTCCGTCAAATCGCCCGTCACGACCTCCTGCGGCAGTTCGGGCTCCCGGGGGCCGAGGAGGAGGAGGTGGAGGAGAAGACCCTGCTGGAGAAAGAGGCCACCAGCAGCAGCAGAAGCTCTGCGGCTCCAGTTGGACACGGGGAGAAGGTGGGGTGGTGGGTGGGGTGGTGGGTGGACCCACCAACTCCTGCAGCTTCTGCTCCAGGGTAACCTGGGGGGGCACAGGGTCCTCAACCCCAGGGCAACTTGGGGGGCACAGGGTCCTCAGTCTTGGGTCAATCTGTGGGGCACAGGGTCCCCATTCCCAGATCAGTCTCTGGGTCACAGGGTCCTCCTTCCCAGTTGGATCTTGGGGTCAATCTATGGGTCACAGGGTCCTCATTCCCAGATCAGTTTCTGGGTCACAGGTCCCTCATTCCCAGGTGGATCTCACGGTCACAGGGTCCCTCATTCCTGGGTGGATCTCGGGGTCACAGGGTCCTCATTCCCAGGTGGATCACGGGGTCACAGGGTCCCCTTTCCCAGGATAATCTGTGGGTCACAGGGTCCCCATTCCCAGGTGGATCTCTGGGTCACAGGGTCCCTCATTCCCGGGTCAATCTCTGGGTCACAAGGTCCCCATTCCCAGGATAATCTGTGGGTCACAGGGTCCTCATTCCTGGGTGGATCTCGGGGTCACAGGGTCCCCTTTCCCAGGATAATCTGTGGGTCACAGGGTCTCCATTCCCAGGTCAATCTCAGGGTCACAGGATCCTTATTCGAGGGTGGATCTCGGGGTCACAGGGTCCTCATTCCCGGGTCAATCTCTGGGTCACAGGGTCCTCATTCCCAGGTGGATCTCTGGGTCACAGGGTCCCTCATTCCCGGGTGGATCTCTGGGGTCACAGGGTCCTCATTCCCAGGATAATCTGTGGGTCACAGGGTCCCCATTTCCAGGTGGATCTCAGGGTCACAGGGTCCCCATTCCCAGGATAATCTGTGGGTCACAGGGTCCTCATTCCCAGGTGGATCACAGGGTCACAGGGTCCTCATTCCCAGGATAATCTGTGGGTCACAGGGTCCCCATTCCCAGGTGGATCTCTGGGTGACAGGGTCCCTCATTCCCGGGTCGATCTCTGGGTCACAGGGTCCTCATTCCCAGGTGGATCTCAGGGTCACAGGTCCCTCATTCCCGGGTCAATCTCTGGGTCACAAGGTCCCCATTCCCAGGATAATCTGTGGGTCACAGGGTCCCCATTCCCAGGTGGATCTCTGGGTGACAGGGTCCCTCATTCCCGGGTGGATCTCTGGGGTCACAGGTGCCCCGTTCCGGAGCTCCTCGGCGCCTGACGGAGAAGGAGCTGATGGAGGTGGCTCAGAAGTTGGGGAAGGAGTGGCAAGAGGTGGGAATCGCCTGCCTGGGCTTGGAGAGGAGCCACCTGGAGCAGATCCAGGAGGACAACCCCCGGAACGTGGTCCTGCAGAGCTTCCAGATGCTGCGCGAGTGGCGCCGCCGCCAGCAGGGGGAGGCCACGGCCTCGCGGCTCCTCCAGAGCTTGGCCAGCGCCAGCCTGGACCCCGAGCTCCTCGACCTTCTCCAGAGCTTCCAGGAGCGCTGAGGGAGGCTCAAGGTTGTCCATTCTCCACCTCTCCAACCCGGCTTGGGCTGGAGAAGGGAGCTGTAAAAGTGGTTTTTATTCCATGTTTGTGCCTGGACTTGTTGGAGGTGGTTATGGGGCTGGGAAGGTTCTCCAGGTGGGGCTGGAGGTGCTTGTGGTGCTGGGAAGGTTCTCCAGGTGGGGTTGGAGGTGGTTATGGGGCTGGGAATGTTCTCCAGGTGGGGATGGAGGTGCTTGTGGGGCTGGGAAGGTTCTCCAGGTGGGGCTGGAGGTGGTTATGGGGCTGGGAATGTTCTCCAGGTGGGGCTGGAGATGGTTATGGGGCTGGGAAGGTTCTCCAGGTGGGGCTGGAGGTGCTTGTGGGGCTGGGAAGGTTCTCCAGGTGGGGTTGGAGGTGCTTGTGGTGCTGGGAATGTTCTCCAGGTGGGGTTGGAGGTGGTTATGGGGCTGGGAATGTTCTCCAGGTGGGGATGGAGGTGCTTGTGGGGCTGGGAAGGTTCTCCAGGTGGGGCTGGAGGTGGTTGTGGTGCTGGGAAGGTTCTCCAGGTGGGGTTGGAGGTGGTTGTGGTGCTGGGAAGGTTCTCCAGGTGGGGATGGAGGTGCTTGTGGGGCTGGGAAGGTTCTCCAGGTGGGGTTGGAGGTGGTTATGGGGCTGGGAATGTTCTCCAGGTGGGGATGGAGGTGTTTGTGGGGCTGGGAAGGTTCTCCAGGTGGGGCTGGAGGTGGTTATGGGGCTGGGAAGGTTCTCCAGGTGGAGCTGGAGGTGGTTGTGGTGCTGGGAAGGTTCTCCAGGTGGGGTTGGAGGTTCTTGTGGGGCTGGGAAGGTTCTCCAGGTGGGGTTGGAGGTGGTTGTGGTGCTGGGAATGTTCTCCAGGTGGGGCTGGAGGTGGTTGTGGTGCTGGGAAGGTTCTCCAGGTGGGGTTGGAGGTGGTTATGGGGCTGGGAAGGTTCTCCAGGTGGAGCTGGAGGTGGTTATGGGGCTGGGAATGTTCTCCAGGCAGTGCTGGAGGTGTTTATGGGGCTGGGAAGGTTCTCCAGGTGGGGCTGGAGGTGGTTGTGGTGCTGGGAAGGTTCTCCAGGTGGGGTTGGAGGTTCTTGTGGGGCTGGGAAGGTTCTCCAGGTGGGGTTGGAGGTGGTTGTGGTGCTGGGAAGGTTCTCCAGGTGGGGTTGGAGGTGGTTATGGGGCTGGGAAGGTTCTCCAGGTGGAGCTGGAGGTGATTATGGGGCTGGGAATGTTCTCCAGGCGGTGCTGGAGGTGTTTATGGGGCTGGGAAGGTTCTCCAGGTGGGGATGGAGGTGGTTGTGGGGCTGGGAAGGTTCTCCAGGTGTGGTTGGAGGTGGTTATGGGGCTGGGAATGTTCTCCAGGTGGGGTTGGAGGTGGTTATGGGGCTGGGAAGGTTCTCCAGGTGGGGTTGGAGGTGTTTATGGGGCTGGGAAGGTTTTCCAGGTGGGGATGGAGGTGCTTGTGGGGCTGGGAAGGTTCTCCAGGTGGGGATGGAGGTGGTTATGGGTCTGGGAAGGTTCTCCAGGTGGGGTTGGAGGTGGTTGTGGGGCTGGGAAGGTTCTCCAGGTGGGGTTGGAGGTGGTTATGGGGCTGGGAATGTTCTCCAGGTGGGGATGGAGGTGCTTGTGGGGCTGGGAAGGTTCTCCAGGTGGGGATGGAGGTGGTTGTGGTGCTGGGAAGGTTCTCCAGGTGGGGTTGGAGGTGGTTGTGGGGCTGGGAAGGTTCTCCAGGTGGGGTTGGAGGTGGTTATGGGGCTGGGAATGTTCTCCAGGTGGGGATGGAGGTGCTTGTGGGGCTGGGAAGGTTCTCCAGGTGGGGATGGAGGTGGTTGTGGTGCTGGGAAGGTTCTCCAGGTTGGGTTGGAGGTTCTTGTGGGGCTGGGAAGGTTCTCCAGGTGGGGTTGGAGGTGGTTATGGGTCTGGGAAGGTTCTCCAGGTGGGGTTGGAGGTGGTTGTGGTGCTGGGAAGGTTCTCCAGGTGGGGCTGGAGGTGGTTGTGGTGCTGGGAAGGTTCTCCAGGTGGGGTTGGAGGTGGTTGTGGTGCTGGGAAGGTTCTCCAGGTGGGGCTGGAGGTGGTTATGGGGCTGGGAAGGTTCTCCAGGTGGGGCTGGAGGTGGTTATGGGGCTGGGAAGGTTCTCCAGGTGGGGTTGGAGGTGGTTATGGGGCTGGGAAGGTTCTCCAGGTGGGGTTGGAGGTGGTTGTGGTGCTGGGAAGGTTCTCCAGGTGGGGCTGGAGGTGGTTGTGGTGCTGGGAAGGTTCTCCAGGTGGGGTTGGAGGTGGTTATGGGGCTGGGAAGGTTCCCCAGGTGGGGCTGGAGGTGGTTGTGGTGCTGGGAAGGTTCTCCAAGTGGGGCTGGAGGGGGTTATGGGGTTCCAGGTGGGGTTGGAGGTGCTTATGGGGCTGGGAAGGTTCTCCAGGTGGGGCTGGAGGTAGTTATGGGGCTGGGAATGTTCTCCAGGCGGTGCTGGAGGTGTTTATGGGGCTGGGAAGGTTCTCCAGGTGGGGTTGGAGGTGCTTGTGGGGCTGGGAATGTTCTCCAGGTGGGGTTGGAGGTGCTTGTGGGGCTGGGAAGGTTCTCCAGGTGGGGCTGGAGGTGGTTGTGGGGCTGGGAATGTTCTCCAGGCGGTGCTGGAGGTGTTTATGGGGCTGGGAAGGTTCTCCAGGTGGGGTTGGAGGTGCTTGTGGGGCTGGGAAGGTTCTCCAGGTGGGGTTGGAGGTGGTTATGGGGCTGGGAATGTTCTCCAGGTGGGGATGGAGGTGCTTGTGGGGCTGGGAAGGTTCTCCAGGTGGGGCTGGAGGTGGTTATGGGGCTGGGAATGTTCTCCAGGTGGGGCTGGAGATGGTTATGGGGCTGGGAATGTTCTCCAGGTGGGGATGGAGGTGCTTGTGGGGCTGGGAAGGTTCTCCAGGTGGGGCTGGAGGTGGTTATGGGGCTGGGAATGTTCTCCAGGTGGGGCTGGAGATGGTTATGGGGCTGGGAAGGTTCTCCAGGTGGGGCTGGAGGTGGTTGTGGTGCTGGGAAGGTTCTCCAGGTGGGGCTGGAGGTGCTTGTGGGGCTGGGAAGGTTCTCCAGGTGGGGTTGGAGGTGCTTGTGGGGCTGGGAAGGTTCTCCAAGTGGGGCTGGAGGGGGTTATGGGGTTCCAGGTGGGGCTGGAGGTGCTTATGGGGCTGGGAATGTTCTCCAGGTGGGGCTGGAGGTGTTTATGGTGCTGGGAAGGTTCTCCAGGTGGGGTTGGAGGTGGTTATGGGTCTGGGAAGGTTCTCCAGGTGGGGCTGGAGGTGGTTATGGGGCTCCGGGTGGTGCTGGAGGTGGTTATGGAGCTCCAGGTGGTGCTGGAGATGTTTGTGGGGCTGGGAAGGTTCTCCAGGTGGGGCTGGAGGTGGTTATGGGGCTGAGAATGACTCTGGTGGAGTGTGGAATGATTGTGGGTCTGGGAAGGTTCTCCAGGCGGTGCTGGAGGTGGTTATGGGGCTGGGAAGGTTCTCCAGGTGGGGTGGACGTGGTTGTGGGCCTGGGAAGGTTCTCCAGGTGGTGCTGGAGGTGGTTGTGGGGCACCAGGTGGGGCTGGAGATGTTTGTGGGTCTGGGAAAGTCTCCAGGTGGTGTTGGAGGTGATTATGGGTCTGGGAAGGTTCTCCAGGTGGTGCTGTAGGTGGTTATGGGTCCCCAGGTGGTGCTGGAGATGTTTGTGGGTCTGGGAAGGTTCTCCAGGTGGGGTTGGAGGTGGTTATGGGTCTGGGAATGTTCTCCAAGTGGTGCTGGAGATGTTTGTGGGTCTGGGAATGTTCTCCAGGTGGTGCTGGAGATGTTTGTGGGTCTGGGAAGGTTCTCCAGGCGGTGCTGGAGGTGGTTATGGGTCTGGGAATGTTCTCCAGGTGGTGCTGGAGATGTTTGTGGGTCTGGGAAGGTTCTCCAGGTGGGGTTGGAGGTGGTTGTGGGTCTGGGAAGGTCTCCAGGTGTTGCTGGAGGTGGCTGTGGCCCCCCAGGTGGTGCTGTTGGGTTCCTCACAGGTCCTGCCCCAGCCTCTCGATCTCCTCCAGGAAGAAGTCCAGGTCGGCCCTGGTGACCGAGGGGCTGGTGACCACCTGGCGGAAGAAGTTGACCCTGGGGCCGTGGGGTTGGTAACCAACCATCATGGAACCACCCCGAACCATCCGCTCCTTGATGGCCGGGGCCACCTGGGAGGAGGAGGAGGAGGAGGAGGAGGAGGAGGAGGAGAAGAGGGAGAAGGAGAAGGAGAAGGAGAAGGAGAAGGAGAAGGAGAAGGAGAAGGAGAAGGAGAAGGAGAAGGAGAAGGAGAAGGAGAAGGAGAAGGAGAAGGAGGAGAAGAGGGAGAAGGAGGAGAAGAGGGAGAAGGAGAAGGAGAAGGAGAAGGAGAAGGAGAAGGAGAAGGAGAAGGAGAAGAAAGAGGAGGAGAAGGAGGAGGAGGAGGAGGAAGAGGAAGAAGGAGGAGGAGAAGGAGGAGGAGGAGGAGGAGGAGGAGGAGGAGGAGGAAGAAAGGAGGAGGAGGAGGAGGAGGAGGAGGAGGAAGAAAGAGGAGGAGGAGGAGAAGGAGGAGGAGGAGGAGGAAGAAAGAGGAGGAGGAGGAGGAGAAAAGGAAGAAGGAGAAGGAGAAGAAGAAAAGGAAAAGAAGAGGAAGAAGACAGAGAAGAGGAAGATGAAAATAAGGAAGAAGAAAATGAAAAAGAGGAAGAAGAAAAAAAGAAGAAGAAGAAAAAAAAGAAGAAGAAGGAAAAAAGAAGAGGAAGAAGAAGAAGAAAAGGAGGAAGAGGAAGAAGGAGAAGAAGAAGAAAAGGAAGAGGAAGAAGAGGAAAAAGAAGAAGAGGAAGAAGAAGAAGAAAAGAAAGAGGAAGAAGACGAAGAGGAAGAAGAAGAGGAGGAGGAAGGAGGAAGATGAAGAAGAAAAGAAAATGAAGAAGAGGAAGAAAAGGAAGAGGAAGAAGAAGAAGAAAAGAAAGAGGAAGAAGACGAAGAGGAAGAAGAAGAGGAGGATGAAGGAGGAAGATGAAGAAGAAAAGAAAATGAAGAAGAAGAAGAAAAGGAAGAGGAAGAGGAAGAAGAAGAAGAAGAAGAAGAAGAGGAAGAAGAAGAAGAAGAAGAAGAAGAGGAAGAAGAAGAAGAAGAGGAAGAAGAAAAGGAAGACGAAGATGAAGAAGAAGAAGTCATCACCGTTGTCCATCGCAGAAGGGGGTTCTCGGGAGGTTCTTGGGTGGGGGGAGGACAAGGTTGCCCCACTCACCTTCCCCAACTGGGACCAGTAGTGGGGGGAGCCCTCCTGGCCCCGCAGGCTGGGTGGGACGAACCAGAAGCAGAGGTTGATGAACTCGGGCTGTGGAGGAGGAGGAGGAGGAGGAGGAGGAGGAGGAAGGAGATCCCACCAGACCCCAGAGAGGGGCACGGGGTCACCTGCATCATTTTGGGACCATCCCAGGGATCTGAACATTGGGGTTGGGTTTTGGAGGACCCTGGTTGCCCCCATTCCCATTTCAGGACCATCCCAGGGATCTGAAGACCAGGGTGGGTGGTTCTGCTTCCTGGGAGTCACCATCTCCACCCAACTGGGGGTTGACTGGGAGTGGGGGGTCCTGGAATCCTCTGGTCCCCAGAGCTCCCACAGAGAGGGTGGAAGGGGGGTCCCAGCATCACCCACCACCCACATCCTACCTCCAGCACCAGCTGGAAGCCGTCCCTCCTCTTCATCTCCTCAGCCATGTACCTGGGGGGCACAGAACCACGGGTTGGGTTGGGTTGGGTTGGGTTGCGTTGCGTTGAGTTGAGTTGGGTTGGGTTGGATTGAGTTGGGTTGGGTTGCGTTGGGTTGAGTTGGGTTGGGTTGGGTTGCATTGCGTTGGGTTGAGTTGGGTTGGGTTGGGTTGCATTGCGTTGGGTTGGGTTGGGTTGGGTTGGGTTGGGTTGAGTTGAGTTGGGTTGGGTTGGGTTGAGTTGGGATGAGTTGGGTTGAGTTGGGTTGAGTTGGGTTGGGTTGGGTTGAGTTGGGTTGAGTTGGGTTGGGTTGGGTTGGGTTGCATTGTGTTGGGTTGAGTTGGGTTGGGTTGGGTTGGGTTGAGTTGGGTTGGGTTGGGTTGGGTTGAGTTGGGATGAGTTGGGTTGAGTTGGGTTGCGTTGGGTTGTGTTGGGTTGGGTTGAGTTGGGTTGAGTTGGGATGAGTTGGGTTGAGTTGGGTTGGGTTGGGTTGGGTTGGGTTGGGTTGGATTGGGTTGGGTTGGGTTGGGTTGGGTTGGGTTGGATTGGGTTGGGTTGGGTTGAGTTGGGTTGGGTTGGGTTGAGTTGGGATGAGTTGGGTTGAGTTGGGTTGGGTTGGGTTGGGTTGAGTTGAGTTGGGTTGGGTTGGGTTGAGTTGGGATGAGTTGGGTTGAGTTGGGTTGAGTTGGGTTGTGTTGGGTTGAGTTGGGTTGGGTTGGATTGGGTTGGATTGGATTGGGTTGGGTTGGGTTGGATTGGATTGGGTTGGGTTGCGTTGGGTTGTGTTGGGTTGAGTTGAGTTGGGTTGAGTTGGGATGAGTTGGGTTGAGTTGGGTTGGGTTGGATTGGGTTGGATTGGATTGGGTTGGGTTGGGTTGGATTGGATTGGGTTGGGTTGCGTTGGGTTGTGTTGGGTTGAGTTGAGTTGGGTTGAGTTGGGATGAGTTGGGTTGAGTTGGGTTGGGTTGGGTTGGGTTGGGTTGGGTTGGGTTGGGTTGGAAGGGACCTCAAAGCCCATCCAGACCCAATTCCATGGGCAGGGACACCTCCCACAGGATCAGGTGGCTCCAAGCCCCATCCAACCCAACCTTGAACACCTCCAGGGATGGACCATCTTCTCTGGGCGACCCCTTCCACCACCCTCATCGTGAAGAACATCTTCCCAACGCCCCACCTGCATCTCCCCCGTGGTTCCTCCCCATCCCATCATCCCAAGCCCTTGCGAGAAGCTTTCCTGGAGCCCCTTTCCGTTCTTGGTGCCTCCTTTATGGATGGAGCCTCTGGGGCGGGGAGGTGTTTCGGGGTGGGTTTGGGGTGGGTTTGGGGTGGGATTGGGGTGGGATTGGGGTGGTTTTGGGGTGCCCACCCACCGGGTGTAGGCGAAGGCCCTCTCCACGCGCCGGGCGAGCCCCTCGGTGCCGATGGCTTTCCAGAGGAGCCACAACTTGAGGCAATCGACGCGACGGCCGCACTGGGGGGTTTTGTCCCCGGTGTCGTAGGTGACGTCGTAGAACTTATCCTTTTGGAAGAGATACGTGGCCCCCGCGCCGTGACAACGCTGGAGGAGACCCTGAGAGGGGGGGGGGACACACACTGAGGTCACCCCCACCCACCCACAATTGGAGGGGGGGTGGGAACACGGGACACCCGCGATGGGGTTGGGGGGGGGGCACCTACGGAGGTGTCGCGGAGAAGGAACGCCGAGCACTGCAACCCAACCGTCAGCATCTTGTGGGGGTTCCAGGCCACCGAGTCGGCCCTGGGGGACAGGGGGGGGGTTGGGGGGTGGGAAAAGGGGGGGTGTAGGGGACCCCCCCCCAGGGATTAAGTAGGGAGAGGGAGGGGGGACCCCCAGGTCTTAAATAGGGAGATGAGGTCTCCCAGTCCTTGAAGAAGGAGGGAGAGGGGTCCCCCCAGTGCTTGAGTGGGAAGGGGGGGGGGTCCCAGTCCTTAAACAGGGACAGGGGGGTCCCCAGTCCTTGAGTGGGAATGGGGGGGTCCCAGACCTTAAACAGGGAGAGGGGCCCCCCCAGTCCTTGATGGGAAGGGGGGCTCCCAGTCCTTAAATAGGGACAGGGGGGTCCCCAGTCCTTGAGTGGGAAGGGGGGGGGTCCCAGTCCTTAAACAGGGAGAGGGGGGTCCCCAGTCCTTGAGTGGGAAGGGGGGGAGTCCCAGACCTTAAACAGGGAGAGGGGGGTCCCCAGTCCTTGAGTGGGGGTGGGGGTCTCCAGTCCTTGAATGGGAAGAGGGGAATCCCCCCAGTCCTTAAACAGGGAGGGGGGGACCCCAGTCCTTGAAGAGGGAGAGAGAGGGGTCCCCAGTCCTTGCGTGGGGAGGAGGGGTCCCCCAGAACTTGAATAGGAAAGAGGGGGTCCCCAACCCTTAAACCGGAGGGGGTTCCCAATCCTTACATGGGAGGGGGGGGTCCCCAACCCTTAAATGGGACGGGGGGATCCCCAATCCTTAAAAGGGACGGGGGGTCCCCAACCCCTAAACCAGAGGGGGTTCCCAATCCTTAAAAGTGAGGGGGAGTCCCCAACCCCTAAATCAGAGGGGGTTCCCAATCCTTAAAAGGGAGGGGGGGCCCCCAATCCCTAAACCAGAGGGGGTTCCCAATCCTTAAAAGTGAGGGGGAGTCCCCAACCCCTAAACCAGAGGGGGTTCCCAATCCTTAAAAGGGAGGGGGGGCCCCCAATCCCTAAACCAGAGGGGGTTCCCAATCCTTAAAAGGGAGGGGGGGTCCCCAACCCTTAAATGGGATGAGGGGTCCCCAGTCCTTAAAAGGGAGGGGGGGTCCCCAACCCTTAAACCAGAGGGGGTTCCCAATCCATACACGGGAGGGGGTGGTCCCCAACCCTTAAACGGGAGGGGGGGGTCCCAAATCCTTAAATGGGATGGGGTTCCCCAATCCTTAAAAGTGAGGGGGGGTCCCCAACCCCTAAACCAGAGGGGGTTCCCAATCCTTACACGGGAGGGGGGGTCCCCAACCCTTAAACTGGAGGGGATTCCCAATCCTTACACGGGAGGTGGGGTCCCAAATCCTTAAAAGGGAGGGGGGGGGTCCCCCAATCCTTGCAGGGGCCCTGGGGGGGGGGGGGCGTGGGGGGGGGGGTACTCGCCTCTCGATGCCCTCCAGGAGGTGCCGGTGCCTGGCCGAGAGCAGGGCGCTGCCGCCCCAGGCCGCCTGCGGGCACCGGGAGGGGGGGGGGGGGGTGTCAGGGCCGGGGGTCTCGGGGGGCCCCTGTGTGCCCCCCCCCCCAAACCCCCCCCAAACTCACGTCCACGTGCAGCCAGAGCCCGTGGCGCTCGCAGATGTCCGCGATGCTGCCCAGGGGGTCGAAGGCGCCCAGGACCGTGGTGCCACAGGTGGCACAGACAAAGAAGGGCTCCGCACCCTGGGGACACCGGGATGGGGCTGGGGACATCGGGGTGGGACAAGGAACACGGGGATGGGGACATCGGGGTGGGACAAGGAACACGGGGATGGGGACATCGGGGTGGGGATGGGGACATTGGGGTGGGACAAGGAACACGGGGATGGGGACATCGGGGTAGGGATGGGGACATCGGGGTGGGACAAGGAACACGGGGATGGGACATCGGGATGGGGACGGAACATGGGATGGGACAAGGAACACGGGGATGGGGACATTGGGGTGGGGATGGGACACTGGGGATGGGGACATCGGGGTGGGACAAGGAACACGGGGATGGGGACATCGGGGTGAGGATGGGACACTGGGGATGGGACATTGGGGTGGGACAAGGAACACGGGGATGGGGAGATTGGGGTGGGGATGGGACACTGGGGATGGGACATTGGGGTGGGACAAGGAACACGGGGATGGGACATCGGGGATGGAGACATTGGGGTGGGGTTGGGACATTGGGGTTGGGGACATTGGGGTGGGACATCAGGGTGGGGACGGGACAGTGGGGATGGGGACATGGGATGGGACAAGGAACACGGGGATGGGGACATTGGGGTGGGGATGGGACACTGGGGATGGGGACATGGGATGGGACAAGGAACACGGGGATGGGGACATTGGGAGGAAACTGGGGACATTGGGACAGGCCAGGGGGGATGGGGAAGGAGAACCCTTTGCAGACGCCTCTGTCCCAGCACCCCGACCCCACATCCAGGGCCCCCCACCCCGTGTCCCCCACGTTACCTCAGCTTTGGCCCTCTGGATCTCCTTCTCCAGCTCCTCAGGGATCATCTTCCCCCTGAGGGACAAGGGACCAAAGCGAGGTGGCGGCAGGGGACAGGTGGGGACGCGGGGCTGGAGCCCCCCGACACCCTCACCTCTCGTCGGTGCCAACCAGGTGGACGTTGTCGGTGCCGATGCCCAGGAACGCCGCCCCCTTCTCGATGGAGTAGTGGCTCTGGTGGGCACGAGAGGGGGCTCGGATCTTGCGGGGGGGTGGTGGTGGTGGTGGTTGTGGTGGTCCCAACCCCTGTCCCTTCGCCCCCCCTTTCTCGTGTCATGTCCCGTCCCCGTGTCCCGTTGTCCCCCGCCCCGGGGCCGGAGGAGCCCCGCACGCACCTCGCGGGATGTGAAGAGCGCCAAGCGCGGCAGCGCCCAAGAGCCCGCACGGCGGCTCTGCGGGAAGCGGTGGAACCGCGCCACGTTCATCGCGTACATGTTGGAGAAGGAGCCTCCTGCGGGGACCGGGACAGCGCTGGGGGACCGGGATGGGGATCGGGACACCGCTGGGGGACCGCGACAGCGCTGGGGCACGGGGAATGGGACCGGGACCGGGACACCGCTGGGGGACGGGGACGGGGACAGGGACAGCGCTGGGGGACGGGATCAGCGACCGGGACACCGCTGGGGGACCGGGGCAGCGCTAGGGGACCGGGACGGGGACCGGGACACCGTTGGAGCACGGGGATAGGGACCGGGACAGCGCTGGGGGACGGGATCAGGGACCGGGACACCGCTGGGGGACCGGGACAGGGACCGGGACACCGTTGGGGCACGGGGACGGGGACCGGGACAGCGCTGGGGGACGGGATCAGGGACAGGGACAGCGCTGGGGGACGGGAACGGGGACCGGGACAGCGCTAGGACACGGGGATGGGGACCGGGACAGTGCTGGGGGACGGGATCAGGGACAGGGACAGCGCTGGGGAACAGGGACAGCGCTGGGGGACGGGATCAGGGACCGGGACACCGTTGGGGGACCGGGACACCGTTGGGGACCGGAACAGCGCTGGGGGACCGGGACGGGGACCGGGACGGGGACACCGCTGGGGTACGGGGAGCGGGACGGGGCCAGGTTTGGGGCCAGAGATGAGGACAGGGACAGGGATGGGGACAGATCTGGGGACAAGGCCGGCTCTGGGCCGGGTAACCCGACCCCGGTACCGGGTGCGAAGGTGCCGTCGCCACGGTCCCATCCCACCAGCTGGCGCAGCTTGGCCAGCAGCGTCTCCTCCATCAGCACGAACACCGGGGCGATCTCGTACGTGTACCTGGAGGGTGACAGGGGGACACCTGGGGGGTCCCAGCGCCACCTCCCCCCCGCCCTCTCAGGACCACCCCCTTTCAGCCACGCACTGGCTGGTGTTGAGGGTCTCGGTGATGAAGCGCCCGGCCAACGCGTGGTGGTCGAGGCCCGAGAAGAGCTGGTTGAAGAACCTGGGGTGACCTGGGGGGGGGGGGGGACACACAGAGGGGACAATGTGAGGGACAAGGGGACAGGAGCCACCCCCCACCTTGTGGGACACACCCCCCCATCCCCCAGCCCCGTGGGGATCCGGCCACGGAGCACGGCCAGGAGGGGGCAGCGGCAGCTTTGGGGTCACCCCTGGTGCTGGTGGGACCAGGACACGAGTGGAACTGGGAGCTGTGGGGCTGAACTGGGAACAGCTGAGCTGAACTGGGAGCTGTGGGGCTGCACTGGGAGCTATGAGATTGAACTGGGAGCAGCTGGGGCTGCACTGGGAGCTATGAGATTGAACTGGGAGCTGTGGGGCTACACTGAGAGCTGTGGGGTTGAACTGGGAGCTATGGGATTGAACTGCGACCAGCGGGGTTGAACTGGGAGCTGTGGGGTTGAACTGGAACTAGCTGGTTTGATCTGGGAGCCGTGGGGCTGCACTGGGAGCTATGGGATTGAACTGGGAGCAGCTGGGACTGCACTGGGAAGTGTGGGGCTGCACTGGGAGCCGTGGGGCTGCGCTGGGAGCTGTGGGGTTGAACTGGGACCAGCAGGGTTGATCTGGGAGCTGTGGGGCTGCATTGAGAGCTATGGGGTTGAACTGGGAGCAGCTGGGCTACGCTGGGCGCTATGGAATTGAACTGGGAGCTGTGGGACTGCACTGGGAAGTGTGGGGCTGCACTGGGAGCCGTGGGGCTGCGCTGGGAGCTGTGGGGTTGAACTGGGACCAGCAGGGTTGATCTGGGAGCTGTGGGGCTGCATTGAGAGCTATGGGGTTGAACTGGGAGCAGCTGGGCTACGCTGGGAGCTATGGAATTGAACTGGGAGCTGTGGGACTGCGCTGGGAGCAGCCGGGGCCGCACTGGGAGCAGCTGGTTTGAACTGGGAGCCGCGGCGCTGACCCGTCTTGACGCTGCAGCGCAGGATGAGGCGGCAGCGCTCCAGGAGCCGCTCCGCCCGCTCCCCGCGGCTCCGCAGCTCCAGGTCCAGCAGCTCCCGCAGCTCCTCGGGCTCCTTCCAGTCGCAGACCTGGGCAAACGCGGGGTTCAGGATTGGGGTTCCCCTCCCCTTTAATCCCCCCCCCCCTCACCCCAAAATCCCAAAAACCTCTCCCCCCAGGTGCTCCCACCTTTTGGGCCACGTCAGTGCCCTTGCGCACTCCCTCCTCCAGCAGGATCTGGAGGGCTTCCCGCAGGAATTCTTCGCCGGCAGCGCGATCCAGCTCGGGGAGCTCCAGCTGGATCCCCTCCGCCATGGCAGGGGTCGAGGGGACCCCCCACACACACGCACACGCACCCCCCCCCCCCCTCCTTGCGTTCCCGTCTCCCCCCTTTCTCCGGGTGGGAATCGGGGTTCGCGGTGGCTCCGCGCGCTCAGGGATCCGCTCGGCCGCGTTGGGGACAAAGTTCGTGGTGGAGCCTGAGGGAGGAGGGGGAAAGGGATGGGAGGTGGGGTCCGTGGGAATTGGGGGGGCACGGAGGGATGGGGGGACACGGAGGGATTGGGGGGGACACAGGGATTTGGGAGGATATGGAAGGGTGAGGGGACACAGAGGGATGGGGACACACAGAGGGATTTGGGGGACACAGGGATTTGGGGGACACAGGGATTTGGGAGGATATGGAAGGGTGAGGGGACACAAAGGGATTTGGGGGACACAGGGATTTGGGTGGATATGGAAGGATGAGGGGAGACTGAGGGTTGGGGGAACACAGAGGGATTTGGGGGACACAGGGATTTGGGAGGATATGGAAGGGTGAGGGGACACTGAGGGATTTGGGGGACAAAGGGATTTGGGGGACACAGGGATTTGGGGGACACAGGGATTTGGGAGGATATGGAAGGATGAGGGGACACTGAGGGATGGGGGGACACAGAGGGATTTGGGGGACATAGGGATTTGGGGGACATGGATTTGGGAGGATTTGGAAGGGTGAGGGGACACTGAGGGATTTGGGGGACACAGGGATTTGGGTGGATATGGAAGGATGAGGGGACACAAAGGGATTTGGGGGACACAGAGGGATTTGGGAGAGTATGGAAGGATGAGGTGATATTGGGGGATTTGGGGGACACAGGGATTTGGGAGCATATGGAAGGATGAGGGGACACAGCAGGATGGGGGGACGTTGAGGGATTTGGGAGGATATGGAAGGGTGAGGGGACACAGGGATTTGGGGGTCACAGGGATTTGGGAGGATATGAAAGGATGAGGGGACACGGAAGGATTTGGGGGACACTGAGGGATTTGGGGGACACAGGGATTTGGGAGGATATGGAAGGATGAGGGGACACAAAGGGATTTGAGGGACATGTAGGGATTTGGGGGACACAGGGATTTGGGAACATATGGAAGGGTGAGGGGACACTGAGGGATTTGGGGGACGCAGGGATTTGGGGGACACAGGGATTTGGGAGCATATGGAAAGGTGAGGGGACACTGAGGGTTCCACAGGGGCTTCCTGGGGCATGATAGGAGCTCCATAGTGGGCTCCATATGGGGTACACAGGGCTCAATAGGGATTTTATTGGGGGCTCCATAGCTTAGGGGGTGCGATGGGGGCTCTATAGAGGGATCCATAAGGGAGATAAAGAGCATGATGGGGGCTCTAGAGGGGGCTCCATATGGGGTACACAGGGTACATAAGTGCTCTATGGGGGGGCTCCATAGCGAGGACTTATGGGGCGCGATAGGGTCGCTGTGGAGGGCTCCATAGGGGAGCCAAAGAGCGCGATTGGGAGGGCTCCATATGCGGGACTTATTGGCTGGGATAAAAGCTCTATAGGGGGTTCCATAGGGGTAACACAAGGCTCTAGAGGGGCGTCCATTCGGGGTACACGGGGTGCGATAAGCGCTCTCGAGGAGGGAGCTCCTGGGGAGCCTGAATAGCAGGGCCGAGACTCAGGCCCAGGCCCAGGCCCGGCCCTGCCGCCTCCCGTTGCCACGGCAACCGCCCTTTTCCAAGATGGCGCCTCGGTGCCGGCTTCCTTCCAGCTGTGCGCATGCGCTTCCC